>RCAB01000229.1:0-98230 GCA_003640385.1 Setaria digitata | reverse complement strand
CACATTTTACGAAAAAAAAAAAAAAGAAAGCGATCAACTCAATGTTTCTGTACATCGAAAGGTAATAAAGGTATAAATTTCAAAGAATGGAAATGAATAATTTCTTGAATGTCGCTTTTTTCTCTAAGAATTGAACCTTATAAAGTATTGAACTTGAAAAATTGGAGAATCTTGATCATTACGATGACAAGAGCAATTACACTTCGTACGCTGTATATACAATTATTCACTGACTTTTTTCGATCCTGCAGTGAATTTCTATTCTTTTTCGTCTAATTTGGCAAAAGGGAATGAAAATGAAAAGTGAGCAATTTACAGAAATCTTAAACCGTAAAAGTACAAAAAAGCACTAGAAATGAATTGAAAACCTGAATGAACATAAAGAAGCATTCGAATAAAAAAAGCCTTGGCGAATGTATTATTCAAAAATACACATCACTTTTGAAGATATTATGACTGAGGTAATCAAAAACAGCTGGATAACTACACAGTCCATTGAAAATCGTTCTCTGTCCACTGCTAAGAGATGATCGGAGCATGAATATCAATTGCTGGTGAAACAAATCGAATGGACAACCATGTTCCGTTGCCAAACGCACCTACAAAACACTAGCTAAATGAAATCACTTAATAAGCATAGTTCCTAAAGATCTGAGAAAGGGAAAAATGAGGAAAATTATACCCAATCAGCTACACATTGCTTCGGAGTAGAAGTGTAACCAGCGAACATAGCAGGATTTTCTAACAAACCATTTGCGGACATTACACCTGTAAAATGAGGAGCATGACCATTTTGAATTTTGGTGTAAGGTCTTTGCATAATTTTTTCTGCCCATATTGCTGATATCAAAAACTTGACGGCTTGGAGAAAAATGAAATCATCTCCGAATGTTTTTGAAATTATCAACATAGTCAAACAAAAAAGTAAAGAAGTGAATCACTATTAATTTATTTAATATAACTTTTGTGTCCATGGTGTCGAAAAACTGTAATTATTACAGCTTAACAACCAAAGAAAAAGGCCTTGGACTTGATTTGGTGAACTACAAATGGAGAATGGAGAAGATGAATGTGAGTTTATAACCAAACAGAGCTATATTTAAGGTATGGTTAAGTTTGAGAAGCTAAGCATAACAACTAACCATCAACCCCGGTATATTTCGCAACTTTCAATGCTTGCTCATAACTTTTGATGTTTCCATTGGCAATTACAGGGATAGATAGGTCTGATTTGATTAACTTGATCATGTCATAGTCTACAGGCTCCGACCGCTGTTCAGGTGTACGTCCGTGCACAGTTATAAACGAAACACCGGCGATTTCTGCCTGACGACATGTCTCTAAAGTTAACTGCCGATTCGGTTTAAGACGGATTTTGATGGAAACCTGAAATATTTATAAGTGGGGTGCGTAAAAAGTCGTCTGGTAAATATTACAAAAATTTCCAATAGACCATTTAACGTTACAGTGAAATCTGGTTTCGAAATTCGCCGACGTGTGGTTGCAATAATATCAGCGATTCGAACTGGGTCTACCAATAAACTTGAACCATATCCTTCTTTCATAACATCCCGTTGTGGACAACCACAATTCAGATCAACACCTCGACAGTACCTGAGAAAAAACATTAGCCATAACATCTTGAACAGTTAAAACATTTTAAAAATAATAATGTGATACTTGCTCATGAACATCGCTGCCATGGAAAATTCCTCTGGCTCGTTGCTAGCAAACTGCACAATGGTTGGATTGTCACCTGCATAAAATAATAACCTATAAAATAGTCCCAATGAGCTTACCTTTCAGTAGCTAACTTTATGAACTGTGAAGACACTTCCAATTTTTTTTAATCATTCACTTGGATTCCTCTTTCTATTTCTTTCTAAGTTCATTTGTTTGGACAATTTTTTATTTATATGTTTTCTGTTCTAATAAATTCAAAAAAACTGAAAGGAAGTTTTAAAACTGTTGAAAGGAACCAAACTAGCCATTACAACTATCAAAGCGAACCTGGACAAGTTGTGAATTCTGCAGATCGGCACTGTTCAGAGGCAATAAAATGTTTCGCATAAATCATCGGTGTAAATGCAACATCAGCCGAATATAATCGAACTAACATTCGGAAAGGTAGTCTATAAAAAAGTGAATTAAGTGAATTATTTCATTTACTAAGTATTCCCTGATTTCTATTCACTTAGTGCTCCTCATCGATGCATTTATTTCATCTTGCAGTTAGTTTCTCAGCCAAATCAACTCCATATTTTTGGCAAAATTTGAAAAGGAATTTAATTTACACCGTCGAGAACTCAGGAATTTCTTATAATATTGCTAAACGACCGCTTAAACCTGACAAATTAATCACTTGATTTAACCTCTGCAGGACAACCTGGACAAGTACACAAATTTTACCTTAAGTCTTCAACACATATTTTAATGCAAATGAACTTTCAAATTTTATTTCTAACATCAGGAAATTTCCTGAGTTAATTAAATAATATTTCCTGAGTTAACTAAATAATATAGTACTCATTTTCACACCAAATTTTTTACTGATTGAAATATCTCAAGGAATGCAACAACGTATCCAATAAAAAGTAATGCTAGATAATTAGTAGAAGAGAAAATTCCTGAAAGATGACTAATTCGTGAACTCTTTATGAAACTAGAAAATATGTAAAATAAATGGAAATTGTAGAAAGCGTTTACTTTGAATATCGCACCATCGGTGCAGCAATAAATAACGGAATTTGATTATCGATATGCTTATCATTGGTGATATTTTCCCCTTGAATACTTTCTCCAACCAGTAAATCGTATAACTCTCCTTTCATTGCTATAATGAAGCAGTAAATAATAATTAAAAAGAGTCATTTCTAGATTACTTCTGACTTAATAATATAATTACATGTAAAAATCACAGCTAGCATCCAAGTTCATTTTATTCACAATTTCATATTTCTACGCTAATAATTGATGTCCAGTTTAATGACCTGATTTTTAAGTTAATAGTCTGGCCCTAAAAACTATAGGTTTGATTTTTGGACAACGGGTGGTGATCTTTTAGAGAGCAGTTTGATTTCTAAAACAAGCTGGCTCTAGACAAAGCTCGATTTCTAAAACAACAACATCTCTAAGTGAACCTTGATCTCTAAGCAGCCTGAATTCTAGCTCAATTTTGAGACAACAAGTTGATCTCCAAAACAATAGCTCGAATTCCAGACAAAGCTTGAATTCTAAATAGCAATTTGATCTCTTAAGCAATAATTTGTTTCTATATCATAGCTCGATTGCTAGCTTCATAACAACTTGATCCCTACAGCAACAGCTTGACCTTTAAAACAGCAGCTTCATTTTCTTGAAAGCAACAATGGTCCTCAAAACAACAACTCAACAGCTTAACTTGGATAAAGAAAGGTATGAAGCGAATATCAAACTATCAGAACAAACGAGTTCCTCACATTTATGGTTTTATCTGATTACGCAATTCGAGATATTCGCTTCTTGCACATTGCAAATATTCTAGCCCTTAATATTCCAGATTAAATAGTCTAACTCCTCAATATAATCCATCCCCACTTTACATAAAAACAAAACAGCGACTAAGCACATAGAACATCACCAAGAAAAGTAATATCACAGAACAATGATTTTCGTTGCGACCATATCAGAGTTACATAAATGGTGATCTAACGTTATTCATGATTAATCATGTTACTTGTCTGCAGAACTGTCCAATACTTCCGGGGTGCGTCGGGGTACTTCTGGGGTATGTGTCGCATTGTTTCTCTGTCAGCTTGCGTGAGGTCACGCAGAAGGTTACGCGAGTTGCCTGGGTGAACGGATGCGCGCTAATGATTGATCTTTTTGTTTCACCATTAATTTAAGTCATTACATGTAGCAAAATACAATATGGATGCTAATGTGAATAGCGACATTAGCGATGCAGCACTGCTTGAACCATCGAACAGTACGATAGTGATGAAAAATGAGGCTGAAATAGCTGAAAAAGAAGTTGTGAACATGAAAATGGAACCGGACACAGACTCGATGGAAACAGATGAGAATGAAAGTGGAATGGTCGAAGCATCTATCTCAGGTGTGTCTCTTTTTTCTTTCATTTTTTGCCGATCATCCTGGATTGTATTTTTATCGCTACCATTACTAATAGTGATTTGACATACGGTGATAATTGTCACGACTTACATTATCAGTTACAATTCTGTTGAATAATGAGTCAAGTTTTTGGTAAAACTATTAAAATATGGTAAATGATTGGTGAGAAAAAGTTTCTCATATGTTTTCCAAGACGAAGAAATGGAAGGGTCAGAGGATAGTGAAAGCTTCGTCGTAAAGCTGACTTGTAATAACATTTCTGTTTCTATAGACGTACCAGAATTATATTTTTGGTAGCTGTTGTTAATGAGCATAGCTTTAATCGTTTTTTTTTAGTTCGAGACAAAAACAAATGTTGTCGTAATATTTAGGTAGTAATGCCAATATGGAGTCACAATTTGAGAAGGATTCTTTCAAGCGTTTTGAAATGCTGCTGAAGAAAACAGAAAATTTTTCGTATTGCTTGAGTGCAGGAGATGTGGAAAGTGTTGACGGTAAAAATTGGTTGTAAAGAATTTTAATCATAATTCGAGAATATTCCAGTCATAATCCGAATTCAAAGACATTTTTTACTTTTATTGTAGATAATGTACTTTGGTATAAGGGAAGCAAATAAGTGAAAAGTCATTTACTACTCGAAGTTTTGAAAAAATTCCAAATTATTTCGGCATGAAAATGTGTTTTTATTAATAAAGTCTTAAATATTGAAGCTGGCGCATCAAACAGTTCGGGAATGAAAGGTCGTCCGCGAAATCAGTCTGAGGGTGATCATCGCCATCGTAAGACGGAAAAGGAAGAGGATGAGGAGTTGATTAACCAAGTGAAAAAGAGTGAAACATTAATTCGGTTAGTGTAGCTGATCTTTAAAAATTAAAATATTTGGCAACTTCCCTCTCATGTTAATTTATAATTTACCAAAATTCAGCCGTCTTGTATTTGATTACCCACTGTTATTGCTTATAGGTTTGAAAAAACACCATTTTATATTGAAAATGGTGAAATGCGTGATTATCAGATACGAGGCCTTAATTGGCTTATTTCGTTACAACATAACGGTATTAACGGAATTCTTGCTGATGAAATGGTATTGTTTGATTATTTTAAACTGAAACTAATAATTATAATTTTCGTTCTTCCTGTCCTCTTTAATTTTCATAGAATTAAAAAGACGTATGGAGAAATATATTATAAGACTTCTAGGGTTTGGGTAAAACGCTGCAAACAGTCGCGATGATAGGCTTTATGAAGCATTATAAAAATGCGTCTGGACCACACTTAGTTATCGCACCCAAATCAACGCTGCAGAATTGGATTAATGAATTTGGAAAATGGTGTCCTTCATTAAAAGCGGTAGCGCTTATTGGTATCGCTGAAGCGCGAGTAAGTATTCATTTTTTAATTTTTTTAATATTGGAGTTTTTTTTTTTAAATATATTTCTTTAATATTATTCGCACAACACTTCTGTTTATTTTCGTTCAGTTGTCTTAAGCTATTTTAAATTATTTTTAGGCAGATTTAATACGTAATGAAATTTTACCTGGAAAATGGGATGTTTTGGTTACATCGTATGAGATGGTTCTAAAGGAGAAATCGTTATTGAGAAAATATGCTTGGCAGTATCTTGTTATTGACGAGGCGCATCGTATCAAAAATGAACATTCAAAGGTTAATTTTATGTTAAGATTCATTTTACTGTCGACTGCAAATTTTACCTGCTTAAAGTTTGACTTGAAGTTTTTAAGAAGAGAAAGTTTTTTGGATTTACAGTTTACTAGGGACTAAATTTAATTAATGCATCATTTTGTAATAAATTGTAATGTATTTCTAATTTCCGGAGTAGTTTGCTTTTTATATTACAGTTTAGAAATATACTTTTCAGTTATCAGAGATAGTCCGGGAATTTAAATCAAAGCATCGTTTGTTAATTACTGGGACGCCTTTGCAAAATAATCTCCACGAACTTTGGGCATTGCTTAATTTTTTGTTACCGGATATGTTTGCACTTGCATCTGATTTCGACTCTTGGTTTACAACAAATGATATGATGGGCAACCAGGACCTTGTCACTCGCTTACATAAGGTGATAGTTTTTTTCTTCTATTATACTTTGTTTTATTGACTTCTCTTTGTCATTTATTCTTTTCATTATCAGCTTCTAAAATTTAATCTAAATTTGTCGAAGAGTTGTTTATTCAGGTCTTGAAACCCTTTTTACTGCGCCGTCTGAAATCGGATGTAGAGAAAACTCTTCTTCCAAAAAAGGAGGTTAAGATCTATGTGGGCTTGTCAAAGATGCAGCGAGAATGGTAATTTTTTATTTCTCAGTGGTTGCTTATCTCATTGTTGCTAGGTACTTCTTTTACGTAGCAGCTACATTTTTTTTTTTTTTTTTTTGCGTTTCGAAATCATAGAATGTTTATGTGTCAAAAAATGTTTGATTTCATTTTAAGTTCTTAAATTTCCAATATTTTATTTATAGGTATACTAAAATTTTAATGAAAGATATTGATGTCGTTAATGGGGCCGGCAAATTGGAAAAGGTTTGTTATTTTACAGAAACTGGAAGACTAGTTTGACTAGTTTAAGTATAAAAGATTTGTTCTTTTCGAAATATTTTCTTAATTGCTGAGAACATATAAGATGCAATTGATAGCAGTTGTTAATCAGGTGTGCTTAAATTTCATAATAGCAAATGGATAAAAAAATTATTAAAATTTACCTCTCAGGTTTTCTATATTTTTTCATGGAGAAACAGGAGTTCGAAACAAATCAGTACATTNGCAATTGATAGCAGTTGTTAATCAGGTGTGCTTAAATTTCATAATAGCAAATGGGTAAAAAAATTATTAAAATTTACCTCTCAGGTTTTCTATATTTTTTCATGGAGATACATTGATTCCTTAAGAGAACTAAAATTATTTTTAAGGCACGAATAATGAATATATTGATGCACTTACGAAAATGTTGCAACCATCCGTATTTATTTGATGGTGCTGAACCGGGTCCTCCATATACTACAGATCAGCATCTTGTTGATAATTCGGGAAAAATGGTTCTTCTGGATAAGTTACTGCTGAAACTCAAAGCGCAAGGTATGCTTCGGTCACAGCATTTGTTACTTAGCTCTTAAAATCCATTTATTTTTGGCGTTCTGGATTCAAGAATAAGTTGTTTAACTGCTGCTAAATGCCCAAACATTGCTTGTTTCCTAAAGTTGCAGTGTTTTAAAATACCAGTTAAAATAAATGACATTTTCAGGATCTCGTGTTTTGATATTTTCATCAATGTCTCGAATGCTAGATTTATTAGAAGATTATTGCTGGTGGCGTGGTTATCGTTACTGCCGCTTGGATGGACAGACTGTTCATGATGAACGTCAGAAATCCATTGATGAATTCAATAAGCCAGATTCTGACAAGTTCATTTTTATGCTTACAACGCGAGCAGGTGGTCTTGGGATTAATCTTACTGCTGCTGATGTTGTTGTCATTTATGATAGTGACTGGAATCCACAAGTAGATTTACAAGCGATGGTTAGTTCATTCTTTGATTTAGCTTATAGGAGCAAGCATTATGTATAGTAAAGTTTTACTATACATAATGCTTGTCAGCAGTCTGTTATCTTACAAATTTAACGAATCTGTGACGAAATTTTTGGAAGTTTCTTTATAAGGTGTGGTGCTGTTTCCAACATACTTACTTTGGAGATTTAGGATAGAGCACATCGCATTGGACAGAAAAAACAAGTTCGCGTTTTTCGATTTATAACGGACAACACTGTGGACGAAAGGATTATTGAGAGAGCTGAAATGAAGCTTCATCTTGATTCTATCGTTATACAACAGGTAGTGAATATGATGCTTAAATTTTTTCTTACTAATCTAGCTTATGACTTGAACTGGAAGAGTACAATGTTACTTTTAATCTTTCAAAGCTAAAATGTTTGCTTCTTATACATTTCTCGATTGTTTGGTTTTCGGATCTATTTATACTTGAATGATTGAGCCATTTTATTGTTCGTTTCTTTGTGGATGTCACTCACGAGAATCACCATGCTTTTAAGAATTTCATATTTAAAGTTATGGTTGGCTTTAAAGTGTGATTGGAAATCACTTCTCAATTTCTTTACTGAGTTTTTTGCTCAACATTATCTTCGGTAATAATTGAATTGACCCAGCTTATAATTATCGCTCTCGTTTAGACTTCCATTACTTCTTTCGTTTATTTCAGGGACGATTGACAGATTCTCAAAAAGCTTTAGGTAAAGAAGACATGCTGGACATGATCAGACACGGAGCTGATCAAGTGTTTGCTTCCAAAGACAGTACAGTTACTGATGAAGATATCGATACGATTTTAGAAAAAGCAGAACAGAAAACAGAGGTGCATGATTTTTTGCATTGTTTTTCACATTATTAATGCTTCTATAATTACCAAATCACTCCCATTTGTTATATGCAGGCATTGAATAAGAAAATTGCTTCATTGGGAGAATCATCTCTTCGAAATTTCACGTTAGATGCACCAACCTTCGATGCTGATAGCAATTACACGGTGTACAAGTTTGAAGGAGAAGATTATCGTGAGAAACAGAAAAATGTTGGGGGAATTGGTTATTGGATTGAACCACCAAAGCGGGAACGGAAAGCAAATTATCAAGTTGATGCATACTTTAGGTTGTTTTTCGCATTTCTTTTGTGCTACATTTGGTCTTATGGTTTTTTTTTTTTTTTTTTCTTTTCTTGTCTGAACTCTGGCTTATTTTGTTCAGTTGAATTAGATAAAAGTGCAAGTCAAACTCAAAATTCACTGTCTGAAAATATTACTAAGATCTACAGGGAAGCGATGCGAGGAGGGCATGCAGAGCCAAAAGCTCCAAAAGCGCCAAGACCACCAAAGCAACCTAACGTTCAAGATTTCCAGTTTTATCCAAAGCGATTGTTGGAGCTGTTGGAAAGGGAAGTTTATCTTCATCGAAAGACAATCGGATATAGGGTATATCTTCAAAAATTGCTATCATTATTGTTAGTCCTGTTCCGTGCTTTTTTTTTTCTCTCACAATTTTATATGGTTTCTTACAGTTTTGAAAAAAAAAAAAGTTTGTTGGGAGTTTTATTTTTTTCATACTTTCATTCCTGAATTAAAAAAATTCAAGTAGTAGTCACTGAGTTAACTGAAACTGTTGAATTTTCAAGTAATTTGGAAGATCTCTTCTCCGCATCTTTTTATCAGTAGTGCTGCAAATTTCAGCCACTTGGCCCTTGAAAATTTCCATAATTATGCTATTGCTTCATATTACTCTCAAAGTGCTCTAAAATTGGTAAATTCAGATAAACTCAAAGGAATTGTGAGAGATGGGGAGTATTTCAAATTTATCATTTGCGCGCATTAGTGAGGCCCCTGCAATCTCCGGATGTGATTTCGCACTGTGTTAATGGCCACTGACAAAAATTTTCGTTCCGTTTTCCTTTATATTTAGGCTACTATTGAAAAATAGTTTTAGCTGCTTTTCAGGCGCAGAGACAGCCGGATCTCCCAACCAAAGAGGCGGAGAGAAAACAGAAAGAAGAGCAGAAAAAGATTGATAATGCTTTACCACTGACTGAAGAAGAGCAAAACGAAAAGATTCAGTTGCTTACACAGGTTAATTTAAGGGATAAATTGTGCTCTGAAAATTAGGCTTTATAACTTTTGTATTTGTCAGGGTCAAAGCAACTGGAGTCGTCGAGAATTCCAGCAATTTATCAAAGCAAATGAGAAATATGGAAGACATGATTTGGAAAATATTGCGAAGGAAATTGACACAAAGTCTGCAACTGAGGTTTGCCATCTTTTATTTCACAGATCGGCGAGCCGAATACCAAGAAGTCGTTGAATTGTTTGAAGACTTTAATGCTAAGCAAATTTATTATTTAAATGCCTTTTAAGGTCGAGGAATATGCAAAGTTGTTCTGGGAACGCCTCGACGAATTATCCGACCATGAAAGAATATTAGCAACAATTGAAAAGGTTCACAAACCACTTTCTTTTCCATAACGGGAGACGAATTTCTTAATTTGAACTTCCGCCGCATCTCTGGCTTGACGCGGTTCCAAAGCGAAGTTTTTTTTTTTTTAGGGCGAAGCTCGAATACAGCGCCGGCAGAGTATCAAAAGAGCACTGGATGAAAAAATTGCTAAATATAAAGCTCCATTCCATCAACTACGAATCCAGTATGGAACAAATAAGGGCAAAAATTACACAGAAGAAGAAGACCGGTAAAAAAAAACTCACCCCTTTCTGTCTTTTGATGAGTCTACAAAACAGCTGGAAGAAAAACGTGATTTGACCGAAGTAACTGGAATATTGTTTTAAGATTTATGGTTTGTCAGTTGCATAAGCTTGGCTTTGACAAGGATAATGTTTACGAGGAGCTGCGACAGGCGGTTCGCTCTGCTCCACAATTTCGGTTCGATTGGTTCATCAAATCTCGTACTTCAACGGTTGGGCCTTTGCTGCTCGCTAGTCTATAACAGCTTTATAAATCATCTTGAAAATTATCTCTTCTGCAAATCTTACGCCTTTTTACTCAGGAAAGTGTCAGATCTAAAAGTATTTTCGTTCCAAGCTTTTAAGTTTTTTTTATTTCTTCTTCAGGAACTTCAACGTCGTTGTAATACATTGATTTCATTAATCGAAAAAGAAATGGGTGAGGTAGAAGTGAAACGAAAGCACGGCCAGAAGTCGTCAACAAATACTCCTACAACTAATGTTAGTGACTCGAAGGCTACACCAGTCTCTAAGGTAATTACGTTATGTCTGGTAATGACCCAAACAAGGCAGCTAATTCTTTCCAAGCAAAGATGACTGTGTATGATCAGTTCACCCATAACTCCAAAGCTTAAGATTTATCGATTTCGACTGTAACGGGTCATGTTTCTTATCTAGCTGCTGGCTTCATTTTTAATTTAATGCTCAATTCCAGTCTGGGCAAAAACGAAAAAGCGAACAGTCAACATCGAAAGGATCCGGTTCTAAACGTCAGAAGTAGCATGACTTCGTGAAACACAGCTAAACATACCTCGAGCAGAATTTCATTTTCTGTATTCTGCAATACATTCAGAAACTTCCCTCTCAGTTCTCTGAAACGAACAATTTAGATCCTCAAATAGTGAATGAAAAAAGAAATCAGTAGAATCTAATCTGTTCCCGCTAAGTTTATAAAAACAGTTTAGAATTTCGTCGTGTTCGAGAGCCTTTTACATAAGTGTTGATCATATTATCATTGTTCATTGAATCCACATGACTTTGTACAGTAATTCACATTGTATCTCATAAAGTCTGAATACATATTTCTTCTACAGAACTGATACTAAATGATCGCATGGACTGGGGGTTGAGCTGCGAGGGCAACAAAATAATTTCATTCTACTACCGAATGACCGCATTCAGCAACCTACATCCTTCTTATCTGGTTATCCGGATTTACCATACGAACCCTACTACACTACGCCTTAGAGGTTAATGATACTCATATGGAACGTTGTTCCCTGAAGTGAACTTCTACCAATCCTGACCCCGCGAACAAAATGACCATATACATTGTCGCAATGTATACGGCTTATGGAAGCAGGCATTTGGTGGAGCATCGCAGATGCTTCTGGTTTTATGCGGTCTTCGTAACAAAACAGAATCTCACATCCACGAAATTCAAAAGAGATTTACAGTCCACACACGTCCGAACTAAAAGAACATCAGTAGTGGTTATCAGGCTCTAATGAAATCGGTCCAGTTCCGAAGACTGATCAGTCAAAAAGCTTCTGATGACCCACAAAGGTAGCATGACTCATCGAATTTGTGGCCCTTAAGAGGGCCGTTGGGTTACACGAGGCGTCGTGGACATGGCGTCTATGACACTGCTTTCTGCGTCTTCGAAACCTTCGGCTTCGGCTTGTTTGATTTTAATTTTCGTTGTGGGGATTTCTTGGCACCTGTAGCTTTCTTTTTCCGTGGTTTCTTTACCGTGGCAGATTTATCCGTTGCTTTCTTTTCCGTTACTTTCTTCGTTCGTTCATGTAACCTCTTCGGTTCCTTAGGTTCAACTTTAGAGCTAAGCCTAAAAGAACCATTTGCACCACCACCTTTTGCAATTGTAAGCTTCCCCGATGCAATACCACGTTTGATTGCCAATCGAAGCTGAGAGTGCACACGTTTACCGTTACTACCTAGCTGATACCGTCCTGAGATATACTTCAGAATTGCTACACGACTTGATCCTTTTCGATCTTTCAGTGCAACAATTGCTTCCTTGATCATCTGAGAGTAACTCGGATGAGCTTTTGCCACTTTCGCACCTTGCCGTCTAGAACGTGCTTTCGGTGTACCAGAAACTCCCAATTGCTTCTTTGGTGATCTCACGGTTGAACTGCCAGCACCTGTACCAGCTCTCGGTGGTGACGACAATTCAGTAGATGCTGCCTCCATCCGTCAACCAATCGATTGTCGCGCTAGAAACCCCGATGGAACTGCCTATCCTGCTTTGTGACTTAGATAACTACTCCTTGCCGCCTTATATACTATCCAATTCTCCCGCCAAAAATGTTGGAGGGAATTTGTCATTTGAAAATAGTACGATCTTAGTTAGTGGTGTGGAAATGCTTGCGTAATAGGACGTGTTGCGCATCATTATTAACGTTTGTCCGTCATTTACGGAAGAACGTTAATGATGCACGTAAATGCGTGATAGAGGACGTGTAACCTAAAATGGGAATAGCTGAATTCCCTGCTGCAAATTAATTACATTTTAATACGGTTAATTGGACGGAAATAAAAGACTAATACGAGGCAACATGTGAGTAGCATTTCGAAAAATAAATCGGATCTAATGAGGCAAACCGGATGAGTGTATTACTGTGTGGTGGCCAACCGAATAACTGAGACGCAAAACGGTATAGTGCGTATCAGGAAAACTGTAAATTTTATTTGAATTTCATGAATGACTAATGGATGAGATGTTTCAGTTGATTATTGCATGACTGGAATTCTACCTTTTCTATTTCTTTACTTTCCTAAAATACCAAATGGGATAGGTGAAATTTGTAAATTCTCAAGATTGTTAAAAAATGTAGTTATAAATCGCAAATGAGGTAGCTGTAAATTAAAATTGTAATTCGGAAACTTTTTAAGAAAAAAAAAAGGATACATTAGGAGAATTTTATAATTTTAATTAGACAACAGAGCCTAACCGGATAACTGAAATATCATCAGCAAAGGAATATGAAGAAATCTCGAAACTAAAATTAAAAGAAATCATCCACGCAACTGAACAGGTAGGTGCGACCAACAGCTACAGTGTTAACCTGTTGCTTTACGGGACGATGTACTGTGTTTTATGCTCGCTCGCTCTTTTCCCCCATTCCCATCACTCTTGTTTCGACGTGAAAAATGACGTGGAAATATTTTTAGTGATAACTTCGGATTTATCAATTTTAGTATGGTGAAAAATTTTCACTTCTTCCCTTTCCGTTTTATCTTTGGCTTTTCTTCTATCATCATTTTATCTTTTTGAATAAATTTGCGATTTCTTTCGTATTTTATAGACTTGTATGTTTTACTATTTACTAGTTTCTTTTCCGCCACTTCTTGGAAAAAATAATTCCAGATTTAAGTTATTACAGTTTTTGACTGGTATCAAAATAGAAAGTAAGAGCTAGAAAAAAAAAAAGAATTATAGATATTCATTTGTAAAAATTCGAATGAAAAAAGCTTTTTTCTCACGGAAAGTAACTATTTAAGGAAGTCATTTAAAAGTTTCATGAAAGAAAATTTTGAAAAATTATTTCCTAAAAATGATTTGAAGTGTTCCATTCTTTCTCTTATTCAAATAAATTCAATCCAAAATTTAAATATAACATATCTAATTGGATTAAAGTAAAGATAGAATTGCATTTCCGAAAAAGACAAAAAAGTTGGCATGAGATGGTCCCTACTTTAGAGGAGGGGAAATGTGTTGCCTGGTGACGACATTTACTACGGCAAAGACGTCGATCAAAAATTTTGGCGGGAAACTGGCAGCCTATAAAAAGGGGCCCCTTAGCAGCTGTAAAGCATTCACTTCCACTTTTGTGCCGTAACTGCGTCGTCTCTATCTGCTAGTAACAACAAAAACAAACCAACGGAATGGCTCGCACCAAACAAACAGCCCGCAAGTCAACTGGTGGTAAAGCTCCCAGAAAGCAATTGGCTACGAAGGCAGCAAGGAAATCAGCTCCAGCTACTGGCGGCGTGAAGAAGCCGCATCGCTATCGTCCCGGAACCGTTGCGCTTCGTGAAATTCGTCGCTATCAGAAGTCAACCGAATTGCTTATTCGTAAACTGCCGTTTCAACGTCTGGTACGTGAAATAGCCCAGGATTTCAAGACCGATTTACGATTTCAGTCATCGGCTGTCCTTGCTTTACAAGAAGCAAGTGAGGCTTATTTAGTGGGACTTTTCGAGGACACTAATTTGTGCGCAATCCACGCCAAGCGTGTTACAATTATGCCGAAGGACATTCAACTTGCTCGACGCATTCGTGGCGAACGGGCCTAAAATGGAAATGACCTTTGGGAGCTGTCTACCAATCAATTGTCTCCCAAACCCAACGGCCCTCTTAAGGGCCACAATTTCATGAGTCATGTAACCCCGGAGAGTCTTGCAACCCTTATATGTGGATAGTGAGTGACGCGCTTTCCAGTACACTTGGGCGCCGGACATAATTGGGAGTTGATGAAAGTGGGAGTTTGGGACCTAAAGTGGAGTAAGGTTTCATAACACTGCAAGTATCCTGTGAGGTGCGGCGATGCGTGCGCCATGTGGTTGTGAATGTAGGTTCATAGATTCCTTTTCCCTTAGGTGTTGGGGCACAAATGTGTGCTTGTATATTTCGATTTTGGGTTTCAGTTTTCAGTGGCTTTAAAAACAAGACTCTAGTCTTGAGTCGTATAGGAGATGGGAAGATGAGACCTGGATATAGTTTGAACGTAATCACGACACGTTTGCTGCGTTTCATTTTGAGTTGCCCGACGAGAAATCAGATGACCGCGTCCTACCATCTCGAACACTGATTTGATTTGTTCCCTGGACATTGGTGTACCGGAAGTTATGTGGAGAAGCAAAGGCGCAATGTGATTTTTGGCTTATCTTTGTGTATAAAACTAAACATTCCTTACTGACCTCTTGTTCGTTATTCACTTTATTGATCGAGATTCGCTCCCTTGAGATGACCAGCGGAACCTGGCTAGACTTTCCCCATTATCTCTTCCATGTACCTCATCTGTTCCATGGCCTGACTGACCCATGTAGGTTGGTGGGACTAGCAAACCCCATTTACTTACCATAAATATAATGCGTTGCTCAACGCAGTCGGTTATCTGTGTTCTAGATGTATTTGGTGCTTGATATTTTTACTATATTGTAACTGTAGCAACTTGTTGAATAAATTTTTTTTTGCAAGGATTCCCACAGCAGTGAAGGAGGCATTTTTCGTTGACCAAACACCCCCAGTGCTGGAGTTGGTCGTGATAGTGGTAAGTCTCGACTTCTCCCCCCTACAGTGTTCTACGTCCTCCCATGACTCTCAGAGAGTTGGGGCCCGTACTCCAGATATCGGAATCAGGTCTGACATGATTTGACGTAGACTCAGAATTCCCCCCGAGACTTGCACTGCGAGGAAAAGGAATCCCTCACGTGCCTCAACCGTAACTTCAGGAACACACAGTACAATCTGCATACATATACAACACATTTATTTATTTAACCATTGTTTATTGAACCATATAAATGCATAACGATATAATCCTTGGACTACCCTCCATACCCCTCCCCTCCCCCCCCCAGTTTTGCACAGGTAATAGAGACGCCAACGCCCACCAGTGTCCTTATTTACAGATGAGTTGGATCCAGAAGACGATATAATACAAATAAATAATTAGATCCAACATGAGTACAGCACGATTCATAGATTTGTGGCCCTAATGAGGGCCGTTGGGTTTCCAAGCGTAGATCGAGATTTTACGCCTTCTCAGCAGTTTTCTTCGGGAGAAGTACAGCCTGGATATTTGGTAAGACACCACCTTGGGAGATCGTCACACCGGCTAATAGTTTGTTCAGTTCCTCGTCGTTGCGAACTGCCAATTGAAGATGGCGCGGATTGATTCGCGTCTTCTTGTTGTCACGTGCAGCGTTGCCAGCCAATTCCAGTACTTCAGCCGCGAGATATTCCAATACAGCAGCTAGATATACCGGTGCACCAGCACCAACACGTTCAGCATAATTACCTTTGCGTAATTTTCGATGGATTCGGCCAACAGGAAATTGTAAGCCAGCACGTGAGGAGCGCGATTTAGCCTTACCAGAAGATTTCGCCTTACCACCTTTACCACGGCCAGACATTTTCGTCGAGTCCTAGTGTAGAGCTCTTAGACCACTGACGTCAACAAAACTAAGATGATTAACTCTATCCTTTTTCACTCCTATTTATACCCTTCAATAAGTCGAGCCAACAACTAAGCCACGCCCAGTTATTTATTTGACTTGGCGGGAAAAGTAGGCGTGGTTTAGGGTAATGGCGCTTCAACTGAAGGATATAAATAGGGTAACGAGTAGGCTGAGACTCTGTTCTGTGAGAAGTGTATTCGAGCTTTTACTTGTTGTTTGCCTTTTAGTTCTTAGTCGAAGAGGGAAGCAATGCCACCGAAGCCGTCAGCAAAAGGAGCAAAGAAAGCAGCGAAGTCGCATAAACCACGAAGTGGTGATAAGAAAAGACGAAGTCGACGAAAGGAATCGTACTCGGCGTATATTTATCGTGTCCTGAAACAGGTGCATCCTGATACAGGTATTTCATCGAAGGCCATGTCTATTATGAATTCGTTCGTTAATGATGTTTTCGAACGTATTGCGGCGGAAGCAAGTCGTTTGGCTCATTACAACAAACGTTCAACAATTTCATCACGTGAAATTCAAACAGCCGTACGGCTTATTCTACCTGGTGAACTGGCTAAACATGCTGTTTCGGAAGGCACAAAAGCGGTCACGAAGTATACTAGTTCAAAGTGAGGAAGTGTAAGCACTTCCCGGATGTCGTTTGAAACGTCCAAAAACCCAACGGTCCTCTTTAGGGCCACAAATGGATGAGTCATGGTTATCCCTAGGATGGTTTTTAAAGGGTTGGTATCTAAAGTATCTAAAAGTGTCCAGTGCTCTGTGCTCATGTTGTATTTGGAGATTGAAGTAATTTGAAATGTTTGTGAATTGTAAATTTTGATGGAATAAAAGTTTATGTTGAGTGTATGTTGTTCAGACGTAATTTAAGTTCGGTACGTTTATGAAGCTTGCCGTAGTTGCTTGTTTTTATTTCCCGCAGCACTATCAATTCACAGTGATATCGGACGTGTAACGTGAGTTTTGTCGGAGTTGCTTGCCTTCTAAGCAAGGTGTTTTTTTCTTGTCAGACATGGGCTTGATAACAGATGTGTAGTGCGTGTTATGGACCGACTAAGGGAACTGTAATGCATTGACCTTTGAAAGCTAGTTATCGATGAAATGCATTGGATTTCTCCTCCAGTAAAACAAATTTGACATGGTATTTGCAATGGCTAGGTTTCCCGTAGTTTTCAAAGACAATGTAGTTTTGGGAGCTTGTTGAGAAAAAAAAAAAAAAAACGATGACATGTTTACGTTAACAAATTATTGAATTTTGCAGAAGTTTCTCCTCCTTCATCTGTTGTCAGCAGTTGGCCAGGAGTGAATCGTTATTTTGATCGGTTGTGTGGGCGAATCAAAGATTAAAATTGTAATTTTAAGGATAGCGCATCTGTTGAATGGGCTACTGTAAAAATGAAATGCTTCATCAAAGGACTGCCAACTCTCAAGTGATGCACAGAAAAGCCGAAATTATTTCACTACGTTTATGCAGCAAAAGAAAAGAATTGGCGGGAAGTGTATAAATTAATTTTAAAATCATTAGAGACAAGTGTGATGCGTTAAAGATTGAATTATGAATGTCAAATTGGAACTTTCAAATTTAAAGAGAATGTAAATTTTCGGAAATACCTGCCTTTGATTTACCTTGTTGACAATCATTTCTGTATTTTTATCCACTAACATGACACGGAAAACATGATCGTATTTTGTGGGTTGTGATGAGAAAAAACTTTAAGCTGGTTGAAAACTAAGCTTATTAGTTACTAACTGATGAGTTTTTCAGTCTAGCAGTTAGCATAAGTTTGTGATACTCCATTAGCCTACTTACCATCGGTCTTTGTGTTTACGCCGGTCGAAGAATTTTCCAGCGATAGAAGCGTCTATTCTGATACTAGGAAAAATGGAAGCCATTCCATGTTCCATTCGCTTCATTATAAAGATTGGGAGTTAGGAAAAAAAAAAAAAGAAAAACTAGAAAAAAGAAAAAGACTGGGAATTCTTAATTCTTGCAATTAGGATTATTTATTGTAAATGTAGTTAGTATTTAATTAATGTAAATGTATAGTAGCAGAAAAGTGCAATACAAAAGCAAGCTCTTGGCATACAGTTTTGATGCGGTAGTACGGAGGAGCAGAAAATATTACTTTTTGGGTACGAATAAAGGATGCATTATTTTTGTCGCAATATTGCTTCCCAGGTTCGATAAGTGACACGCAATAAGCATCTCCAGCTATTGTGTAGATTTTATTTTCTCACAAAAAAAAGGGAACAGTATTTCGTCTTTTGATAATCTTTACAGTAGCCTCCGTTGCTTACTGTATTCATATAGTGAAATCCCGAAATGGTTGATCCATTTTCCAATTGCATCAGTTTAAGGAACCCGGCGAAACAGGAATAAAAATATGATTTTATTCAACAAATGATATTTTCCATTCAATTCACCGATGTGGAAATAGTAAAGAAGTAAGAAAATACAATAAGTAGATGAACAATTAGGTAAAAATTGAGAGAATAAATACGAATAAAACAAAGAAAGGAACTGTAAATGAGTAATAATTATATGATGTATATAATTATACTGGAATAAAGACAGATGAGGGGACAGTGAATGAATGGATTTAGTTTCATTTTAAATGAGTAAAATTACATGACATACGTAGGTATACTTAAATGAGGAAGGTAAGAAAGGTAACTGAGTGTGATTTCGTTTTGAATGAAACATGTGATAAAAATAGTAAATGAATTTTAAATAAAAAGAAAATAAATATTAAATTGATGACAATTGAGTAATATACATCTAATGATGTATGAAACAAACATCAATGAGTAATTCAAGATATTCATATTATTCGAGACTTTCCCTCTCTACTCTTCTGGCCAAATAAGTGAAGTGAATCGATTTAAATGGCAAATGCATTCCAGAAGAGTTGCAGAGTAATCAGCAATTCGCCAGATTAAGTATACATTAGATCAATAACTTAATCGATCCATTGCTACTAAACACCTGAGATGTCCCGATAATATCTTCCGAGACATCCCGGTAGTCTCCGGGGTAGGTGCTGTGGTTCGTTTTATGTTTGTGCTAGCAAATTTCCCTCCATTATTTCATGGGCGTGGTCTGCAAGATCTCGCGCTCTTATGGGTGTGTCCATGCGGGAGGAGTCCCGGTGTGGTTGTCTAGGCGATCATTATAAATAGGCAAATTGGGGAGTGGAGAAGTTTAAATTTATCCAATTCTTCTGTGTGCAGCGGATCGAACAGTGATTGAAGAATGTCAGGACGAGGCAAAGGTGGCAAAGGACTTGGTAAGGGTGGAGCAAAACGACATCGCAAAGTTCTACGAGACAATATTCAAGGAATTACGAAGCCGGCAATTCGACGTTTGGCACGACGTGGCGGAGTGAAACGGATCTCGGGATTGATTTATGAAGAAACACGTGGCGTATTGAAGGTATTTTTGGAGAATGTTATACGCGATGCTGTTACATACTGTGAGCATGCAAAACGGAAGACTGTAACGGCAATGGATGTTGTTTATGCACTCAAGCGTCAAGGTCGTACTCTGTATGGTTTTGGTGGTTAAATGAAGGATCACCCAACAATTCAGTGGTGTACATATTCTGTGCACACAAACCCAACGGCCCTCTTTAGGGCCACAAATTTATGGATCATGTTGACCTGAAATTGATCTCTGCCTGATTTTGTATATTTATGTTGGGCAATGGCGTTTGCTGGAATCATGTGTATTACTCCAGTACTGCAAATTATGTGTGTTGTTGACAGAGTTAATAAATGCGTTATGATGTACAAGGTTTGGAAGTCACGAGTTCAAAAATATGTGATTTTCTGACTCGGTGAGATAGTGAAACTGGTTAGGGGTCCTGGTGAATTTCTGGGTTATTCCCTGCTGTTTATTACATATTAGAGTTTATGATTTTCTTTTGTTTAGTCGAGTATTACTCCTTTACCGTTTTGGCATGGGTTTTACGGTGATCTAGTTTTTTTGCCAGATGTTTTAAAGGAGCAGTTGGTGGTCCTCCCTATATTCATCATCAGTTTTGTAGGTGCTTTTTTGAATGGAATTGCGTTCTGCCGTGTGTTGACCCGTTATTTCGGAAATATAAAAATTTATACAATGCTACGTGAAAAGAACATAGTATGGCGCACACGAAAAGGCTATAGAGGAATGAGGATGGCAGAAATAATATCATCGCTTTACAAACTTACCTTCAGCAAATCCAATGGTACGTTGCAGTCCTCCTCTATGACTCTTCAATTGTTGTTCTACAGTCATCGTTGATGCTGCATTGTTCAACATTGGTCTGAAACGCTTTCTGTTGAAAAAAAAAAAAAAAAAAAATTCAACGCAATGTGAGCACCCTCCACAATCACATTTTATCCTTGTGTCATAAAAGGGAAGCACTTAAGGACAACCTGATGAAATTAGCCGTCTTGCCTTCGTTTCTTCGACTTTCTTCCTCGTCCCGCTCCGTGTTTCTTCTGATGTTTTTCTTCCGAACTTCATCTCTCCAATTTGCATTTTCTAGCATTTCTGTACGTTTTTTTTCCATTTCCTCTTCCGTTAGCTGACGCCTTTCCGACCTCTGCAAAAAACACCTGAATTGTGGACATGAAAGGTGAAAGCAGGAATTATTACTAATTCAAACCTTGTAAGGCTCTGCTTGATGTTTCTTCGGCAGGTTCTTATATGGACTGACTACTTCTTCCTTACTTCGTGCTTTTTCTTTTGATTTTACCAAACCGTACTCTGTTTTTGCTTTCTTGTAAGCCTCTTTACTTTCGTCCTGGCTATCATCACTTTCTGACGTTGAATCCTAAATGTAGAAAAGTACGGATAATTAAGCGAAGAAGTGAAGTAACAGCAAATGGTACTTCTAATATAACTTACATATTTTGGTCGCAAGTGCTCCGGAATATGAGTATCTCTTTGCAGATGTTCTTTTCGCTTTCCCTAAAAATCAAGAATTTGTTTTGGCCTTCTGGTCAGTGAGGAAGAGTTTATATACTTCCGTCGGAATACTCGAGAAAAAGGTTGGGTAAACAAATCGGGAAAAGTTCGAAATGATGTTTTAGGATTCCGCGTTAGCAAGCGTTCCAGTGGTCATGCAGAATTTTGCACATTATATACTCGAGAAAATCGTAGCAAAAAATTCAAAACAACGAACTTTCGCCAACTTTATTTCTGGTGATAATGAAGAAGTCGCAGCACATTTCTCACCGTCAAATTTCCGTTCAGTTTTCTACAAATGATTATATTTTGGTCAAAATATTTGATATGGTTAAAAAAAAAAAAGATTAGGAATAACCAGTTCCACCTCAGTATGTTCAACGTCCTCACTGATATCAGCGCTGTGCTTAAATTTCTTCTCCTTTTTTTCCAACTTCTTTAGTTTTTTCAATCGCTTCTTTTCCCGTTTTTCCATTACTTTTTTCATCAGTTTTTGCATCCGCAACTGAACCAATGGATTCTCCATCTTTTCTTGCCATACCCTTTCCTCCCTCATCTAAAAATTAAATCTTCATTGGCACTAACAACTTATTGACGAATTATTCACAGTGTAGATTTAGAAGTACCATTAAACATACAACCTTGATTGCCACTAATGGGTCTTCGGTTCTCACAATATCAACTCCTAAATTTGACGTCTTAGAAGAAGAGGTATCATTTATATGGCGTTTCGGCTTTTCTACAGCCTCAATTCCGCTTTCTTTTTCCTTGACGACAGCATCAGAGTAAAGCTCGAAGTTTTTGTCGACCTAAATAATGATTTCATTATGATTATACCAAACTGATTGTTAGAAAATTAAAACAAACTGTTAGCAAATTCACTTCATAAACTATCAAACAAATGATGATACCCTTTTGCCAAGCAGATAATCCTCTCGATTAACCAACGATTTCGTGCCTTCATAAATCCATGCAAGTTGCCGGTCGCCTTTTTCTTTTTCCGTCATCTTTCAGATAAATACTTTCTGAAAAAAAAAAAAGAAAAAAAAAAAGAGAGAAAAAAAAATGATCAACAAAGTATAACGTTTAAAAATTTCCAAAAGATAATGCATCTTCATCGACAAATAATAAAAGATAGTAGTAATATTTGTATTGTACTGAAAAAGAAAAGAGGTAAATTTATTGAGTTCTATATAAAACACGCCATATTTTTGAAGAGTAATTTTCATCGCTCATTATGAACTTATCACTAAATTAACACTAATTATCAGTTTCAGAAATTTATGCTACACAATTTCAAACGAACTATCTGTAAGAGCAGAAGGAGAGGAGAAGGCCGACAGATTGCAATCCATAAAAGCGAGCAATAACAACGACGCGATATGAAATTTCAAGAGATCTATTCTGAAAAGAATAATTTGCAAAGAAAAAAAAAAAAAAAATCAATGAACGATATTTGCTTTAGATAAATTTTATAGCAAAATAAACTTTAATAAATGAAAAAAAGTAAACATAAATTATACCCATTCATCATGAATTGATAGTGTGATAGATTATTAAATGATTAATTGATAAGTTTAGAGATTAAAAATCCCTGATAAACTGACAATCTGATGATGGAAAAATCTTTATTTTTAAATAAATTTCATAATTCTCTCATTCCCATCTTACTGATTGTATTTATGTTAAAATGAGGAGAAAAAAAAACTATAATTGGAATTGATCCAGTCAGTGAAAAGGAATAATATTACTGCAAATTTCACATGAAATATTTTAATACGACGAAATACGAATATAAATATATTTCTATTACATATATATATATACATGTGTGTGTGTCTGTGTGTGTGTGTGTGTGTGTGTGTGTGTGTGTGTGTGTGTGTGTGTGCAGTTATTTGCACAATTTTATGCAATCAATTTATATTTGTTATTTAAGTTTCTTGCTCTTCCGCACATTCTCATATTGATTTAAATTTCTCACATAGAAGAAGTTTTCTGTTTTATTAGCAAGTAATCAATCCTTGGATGTTAATAAAATAATAGAATGGAATGGGTTTTTTTTTTTTTTTTTCATCTTTCCTTTTTTTTTTTCGCATAATTTTATTTGTCATTTTGTATGGAAAAATAATGATGATAATGTATTTATTATTAATAATTGCTACTTTGAACAGGATAAAAAGATTATGAAGGCATTAATTTTGATTGGTGGCTATGGTACTCGTCTACGACCTTTAACCCTAACTCAACCTAAATCACTGATTGAATTTGCCAATAGACCGATAATATTCCATCAGATGGAAGCATTGGTAGCTGCTAATGTGGATACCGTTATTTTGGCAGTTAGTTATCATGCGAAAATTTTGGAAGATGAAATAGCAAAGCAAGCAAAGCACTGGAATATCGCGGTGCATTTTTCCGTGGAAAATGAGCCACTTGGTACAGCTGGAGCATTGTTACTAGCTAAAAAATTTTTTGATGATAACGAATCGTTCCTTGTTATCAATTCTGATATCATTTGTAATTTTCCATTTCGTCAAATGATTGATTTTCATCAGTGTCATCAGCATGAAGGTACCATTGCAGTAAGCAAAGTGACAGAACCTAGTAAATATGGTGTTTGTATTTTTGATGAGAAAACAGGCAAAATTGAACGATTTGTGGAGAAACCACTGGAATATATAGGTAATAATATCAATGCTGGTTTATATGTTCTATCATCAAATGTATTAAAGCGTATAACATTACGACCAACATCAATGGAGAAAGAAATTTTTCCACAAATGGCTAAAATCGGAACACTTTATGCATTTATTCTTGATGATTTTTGGATGAGCATCGGACAACCAAGAGATTTTCTTAATGGTACACGATTATATCTACAATTTTTACATCGAAAACAATCAGAAGTGCTTAGTAGTGAAATAAGTGTAGAAGAGATTGCAATGATCCATCGTACGGCACAAATAGGACAGGGATGTATTATTGGGCCAAATGTTATCATTGGCTCTGGTGTACAAATTTATGATGGTGTTTGTTTACGAGATTCAACAATACTCTCCAATTGTGTCATAAAAAGTCACAGTTGGATAAATGGTAGTATTATTGGTAGGAAATGTACAATTGGACGTTGGGTCAGAATCGACAATACTTCTGTTCTTGGTGATGATGTTACTGTAGAGGATGAGCTGTATCTAAATGGTGCACGAGTTTTGCCGTGTAAAACTATTTCAAGTAGTGTATTTGAACCTGATGTTATTATGTAAATTGGATATTCTTTCTACAGTGTTAAAAATTAGTACGGGATGCTACAGTATTCCAAATTACTTTAATAGCTCTTTTCATTTTATGCTAATAGCATTAGACGTATTTAAAAAAGAAAAGTGTATTTCTCGCCTTTTAAATCATTTCTACAAATGTAAGGTAGTAATTTTCAAAGTGTTTGTGGTTATTAAATTACAATATTCGAGCCTATAATTTCATTACTTCAGCAACATCCCACTCTTCCTGTTTTTGACACATTCAAAATATTTGCTAAAATAACTAAGTGAATGATAGCTATCCGACGGAACTCATTCAATTAATTCTGTAAAATTTGATGGACGGTAAAATTTCAGTTTATATTTCCATGCATTAAAACATTTAAATTTTAAATATCACCTTGTAGCTTCAATTTAAGCTCAGTGAATTCGTTTGCCAGTGTTTATATTTTTCGCAAAGTTCATAATGATAATTAAACACAATATTTATTATGCGAGATTACTAAAGGAATAAATTCAAAATACATTTATCTCAAAATGTCTGTGGTACATATCCAGTGGACAAAATGCAGTTTCACATAATGAAGAATCAGATTCTCATCAAAATTGGTGTGTTCACTGTCAGGTAATGTTTAATTCAGAAAGTGTAAGTCATTTTCATTTTCATCGGTGACTGCCGACGAGTGAAAAATTAAAGGGTTAAAAGCAAGATCAGTCACATCAAATATAGCAGCTTGTTAATATTACATGCAGAAATGTGTGCACGTACACGTATGCATGCAGGTGCATACACCTGCTTATATATCTACATATACACATACAAATGCATCAAAACACGATGAATTCATATTGACCTGCACATGAACGTGTAGATCTATTTCTATTCATACAGGAATACGTTTGTTGGTATTCAATATATCGGAAATTGTTAATTAGTTATTTTCTACATTACTCACTATAAAACGCTTGAAACGAAGCGACCTAGTTCTTTCATGATGTACATAATAATTTAACTTCCATATAAAATATTTGAAGTGAAGTGAAAAAACGTCACGCCCGTGACATCCCGCACACGTCTCTAACGAACTCGACTGAGACCAACGCCATTTCATCACTCACGCCATCTCCTACAAATCAGGAATCGCGAAGTGTACTCAAAACCTAAAGTTGCTTTTTGAGACATAGAGGAGAGAATTGTGTTAAGAAAAGAAAATTAGACTAAAAAGGAACAGAGATAGCACTAGAATGTGAGTAGAGATTTTTGGCTATTAGCGCTAAATTTTGCGTTCAAATAGTGCGTTACTACGACGTCAACGTCTGATGTGTGTACCAGTTCATGGGACGTGTGGTGCGTGACGTGTGTGCACGTCACTTCTATAGTTGCGTGATTTTTTTCTTATTTTCAGCCTCACGGAAAACGTATTGTTAGCGTCAATTAGGCATGACTGTTGAGAGCGATGTGAACGGATTACTCGCAGATTCACGGTTAATTTCTAAATATTATTCTTTGATTAATTAACGAGTTTTTATATTAGGAGAATTAAGATTTTTGAAGGTTTGAAATGTTTATTTGGAAGTTATGCTTTTATTATACTTTGTTTAGTGAAAACATTACTTAATCATTTACAGTTGTTCCGACCTCTATATATTTCCTGTAAATGGATTACGGCCTAACATATAATAATAAGTTTTCCATTAATTTGTTCTAGCGGTTCTTGGAAGTTTTATTGGGATTAAATTATTAGTTACGTGAAATTTATTTTTTTCCCATCATTTTGCGTTCCAAAATTTCCAAAAACGATTGAAGGTAAGCCTTAGAAGATCCTCAACGACATCGAAACGAATTTCACTTTGAGGGCTTTGCTGGCATTACCTCATTTAACCTCGTTTTAGAAATTATTCATTAAAAGTTTGGAAAATATTGTATACCTATAATTGAAAAGCTTCTTGAAAAAAAGACGTCATAGATTGGTGCCATTGTCAAGTAGGCAAAAAAGGAAATATAAATAAAGAAACTGCTTTCCAAGATTTGTTTTCACTTTTCCTATGTGGTTTGTCATTTGCCTTTTCAGTGATTTGTTCCTGTTAAATTTTCACCGACTTTTCAGAATTAATTTTCGTCACATCGATCGATTAATTGTGCGCAAATTTGATACGGATATTCTTTCAAAAGTCAACAACTTTTTTATTTGGCTTGAGGAACAAAGAAATGAAGGAAAGGAAATTATACGAAATGAGTAAATCAAATTTCATAATTTTCATTTATTACAATATTTACCAATTCAGTTGACTTGGTTCGTCCTACTGGGCAGTTGAGTTAGCTTGATTAAATATAATTTCTCTAAAGATTATCCTGAACTCTTCTTTTTCAATTTATATTTATAAATTACATAGGTGCTTCTCATATAGTTCTCATATATTTATTCAAATTCGATATTACAGAACAGGTCGTATTCGCTTGCCAAAAACTCCTAAGCGTGGCTATTGTTTTTCACAAGAAGCGGAAACTTTTCAGAGGTGCAGAAAAAAATTGCTGGACAGTGCCATGCCAAAAAAAATAGGTGCTTTTGCAAACGATGGGTATGTTACAGTTGTGAATGGTTTTGGTTTCGTAACATCATCATTTGTTATCAGTAATTGTTTCTGTTATTGTCATTGTTGTCACTGGAATCCTCAGTGGTAGTTGCTTTCATTGTTTATGGTTAGGAAGTTTTCAATATTACTAACAATGTGTTGGAAAATTATACTGCCCTTTCGTTTTCAGAAATACAATGGTTTATGCTGCACAAACTCCAAAATCATCAAGAAACGCTGCTGCTGTATGTACTTTCAGTAGTGTTGGTTAAATTTTATGTTTAATTCATGATAGTTTCTATAATTTCATCTCTTACAGCGGGCTATAAAAGAAGAACCGGTGTCAGCCAGCATAATGAATGAGCAGAGAATTCCGATGCGTCCCATACCTCCTCCGAGACAGCATCTCCAGAAGCAACAGACACCCAACAAGGTTCCTGTCATATGCTTGTTTACATTTGTTTGTTATTTTTAAAAATTTCTAATTTGAAATATTTATTAAAATTTTCCTATTTAGACGCGTAAATATCCTCCAACTACAGTTTCTGGAAACGACACATCGATACGGTAGGAATTCCACTTTTTGGACTTTTTGGATTGCTTGCTTCAGTAATTATTTTCATGAGGAAACGGTATTTTTCAGGACACCGTTTAGAAATGTTACTCCGAAAGTGACTACACAAAAAATGACTCCACTATCGACTGCTCGGAAAATTGGAGACACTCCAAAGGCGACTACTGATAGGATTATTGCTACTCCAAAAATAGTTAAAAGGATTGTGGTAACACCAAAAGCCAACGTCCAACAGGTTAGTTCATCTTAAATTAATGTGATTTCAGTTCCGATCGTGTTCCAGTAACGCTATGTGGGATAAAACGACAGCGTCATTGCATGGTACAGGTCGGAAGTCACGCGTTTGGTAGATTCAGTATTCCGAGAGAGACTGCGTTTGCATCAAGTTTTCAGTGCATTAGTTTCCGCTTCTTTTTTTTAGACAACTTTCAAGAGATCTGAAGTAATACGTAAAATGGAGAAGAGAACGAATACGGTAATTAAAAACAAAGAGGAACTAATGAAAGAAAAAGCAGAGCGTGCTAGAAGGTCTCTTTATTATTTAAATTTTATAGTAATTATTAACATGTGCCACGCACATTCTAACTAAATCTCTATCTGTCAGGGACATCCAATACAACTTAGTTCTGAAGTTTTTCTTTCCCAACACTGATTTTAGTTTTTTCTTTTTTTTTTTTTTTTTTTTTTTTTTTTGCAGAGAAGGAGCGTTGATGCACACTGCTCTTGTTTTGTTAATGTTAATTGAATTTAGAGACCGTGAGGAGCGAGCATTGCGTGTGAAGATGAATAACAAAAAAAAAGAGGAAGAAGCACTTGAAAAACTTCGGATAATAAAAATGCGCGAACAACAAATCGAAGCGTTGAAGCAGAAGCAGCGTCTACCACAGAGAGCTGTTTCAAAATCACCTTGTCGTACAAGGTTTTGTTTATATCATAATAATTAGAAATGAGTTAATAGTAACTTTATACTTTTGCCGATTTGTATCATAGCGCAAACTTTACTGATTGTTGGACAAAACAATGTCAATAAAAATAAGAGAAAGACCACATTTAAATGGCAATGATGCTTTAGAAAACTATTATTATAGAGGTTATTACAATCGCATACAGAAACCGCTTGTTTGTGCAAAGTCTGCACAAGACATTTCTATACCAAGTGATGTATTACAAAAAGAAAAAACGAAGGATGATGAGGTTTGTGTTTTTTCGTTACCACGATTATTTCAATTTTAAGAGGAATTTTTTCGAGATCTTCTAGCAACATTTCAGGAAAAGCTGCAATTTCATGGAAAACGAGTCTGTGGCAACAGCACCAAACAGGATAACGATAATCAAAGTAAACGACAGAAGTTAGATTTGATGGAGTGCAGTGAAACATCTGACAATAATAGTTATTCCCATATGGCTAGTTCTCCAAAAAAAGTGCTCAGTGAGGAAATTAGCAGCATTCAAAGTTGTAATAAAAGTGCTGAAATTGATGATAAAAGGAATTCGGGAAAAGAAGATGAGCCACATGTGCCTGTTGGATTGGAGAAAGTTTCTGCAGTAAGTGAACAGGAAATGGTGAGGTCTTCTCAAGACTGTGATGTTAATCATGATGTTGTGATGCATTCACCTGTGATTGAAAATTCGAAGATAAATGAGAAAGAAAATGTTGCCGAAGGTTCGCAAATAATAGAAGCTGAGGTTGTCACGGCCCAGACAAGCAGTATGAATAATCAAACTTTTGATAAAAGGTTGTTTTTACACAAGTTTGGATTCTTTATGTTATTTATCGTTATGTAAAATGGTTCTGTCTGTATTTTATTGCACATTTTTACCACATATATTAGAATTTTATTGATTTCCGGAAAATTCCACCTAGCATTTGCAGCATGGATATGTCAAGCAATGAAACGTTGGATGACGTAGGTAATAATTATGATGTTGATAGTATATCATCTGGTGATGAAACAGACGATGAAGAGAACCCTCGTAAACCGATTCCTCTTTGGGCGCAAGGTTAGTATTAGTTTTGTTTTTGAAATCTGGCTTGTCATCAGTCATATTAAATAGTAATTTCCCTTTGCGGAAGAAATCTTCTTTCGATGTATTTCCTGCATTTATTAATTTTCTAATTTCTAAATCTAGATTTAAACTGTAATTTAGAAAATGAAACGGAAGTAATAGCGGATTGAATGGAACAAAATCTTATCAAATAACTAGCTACATGCTTTTCATTTCAGGGGAACAGTTAAAAAATACGCTGAGGACACAAGTTATACAACCTCCTATTGATCCTGATGCTTTTTTTGGACCAGTACGAACGCCTATGCTGGATAAAATCTTCGCAAGGAACCACACGCGTTATAATAAGCGAACTTCTTCGGCCGTGTGGACATCGCCAATGAGCAATCCGAAGAAAGGGACGAGTAAATTTTTCGAATTACAAACTATTAATCACAGCGGTAAATCATAATTTCATGGTCAATTGTTGAAACCACATTAATACTATAAAATTATCAGTTTGTTTTGAAAATTTTCCAAATTTTTATGACAATGGTTGTCATGTTTTCACACTGCATTTGTTGTCCATTTGCTTGTACTTTCTTTTTCATGCCATTTTGGCTACACTGTAACTTTGGTAGGGAACAATATTTTTCATAAATACAATGAAAAAAAGCTCCTCATTTGCCTATTTATGTCAAAATAAAAGGATAAAAAGACAGCTAAATGAGTTATTTAGTTGTCGTTATGCTTATATAATGCACCACTACAAGTCTTTCATTTTTTTTCCTGATAAAAAAATGAGCCAAATATTTCATCGTAAAAGGATGCGTAACAATAACCTTTCTTTCTGATAATGATATTATTATTGTTACTATTGTATTACTGTTCGTGTTCTCCGCTCCATTGATCATATCGTATAGCCTGGCATATCTCGTTGTATGTTCATACATTTCTTTTTAGATTTACAATAAAACTATGAAAAATACAGTTTATTCTGAAAGGTATTCCACCGATGAGCCATAGGCATTCTTGTGTAATGAATAAAATTGTTTTCACTTGCAATGTAGGTTTTTGTTCGATTAGCGTGTGTTATGCCATTTATTAGAATATACATGAATTCTTAAAAGTGCAACTTACAAGTAATTCATTTTTTTACGAGCAGTCATTCAATTTATCTTTGATCGGTGGTGATATTATCTTTAATCAAAGATTTCAGGAATTTATAAATTCATTTACAGGATAAATTTAGTAGTTGCATAAATTTCCCCTGCAAACAGCTGCTCTTTGTACTTCATCAAGGGAGAAAAAGAATTAGATTGAATTCCGACGAATTGGTGCTGGAGAAGCGTTTACAAATATTAGCCTAATCAAGTTTACGAGTCTCTAAGGGAAAGCGTAAATTTATGACATATGAAAATTTATGATTCGGGATAAGTGGTCTAATTTTGCAGCCTTACAAGTTCACAATTTAAAGGTGGGAATAAGTAGCTTAGTATATTGCCTAATTCTATTGTCGGTATTATTTTTGGGAAGTCGTTTTCTCAGGGATAAGTCGAAATAAATACAACCAATTTTCATCATGGTTGCAAAAAAATGATTCTAGAATGGCCAATCCTGTTTTCTCCCAATCTATCTGTCTGGAACATAGCTCGTGTTACATTCTCCTAATCTCTCAATCTGGGATAGTACTGGATAATGTTTTTTTTTCAGTCTCAATATCTAAGTGTTGACTAATCTTACCTTCTCCTAGTTTATCTCTCTGGAATAGTGAGACTCAGTTCTTTTCTTTCGGTTTTTTTTTCCTTTTTTTTTTTTTTTTTTTTTTTTTTTTCGGACTAAGCTGTCATCGCTGTTTCTGGACATTGATGATCCACGATTTTCTCTCATAGTTGTACTGTTGTGTCGATAATAACCGTGATATTACAGTAATATCAGGATTACTTTAGTAATAATCAAATTACTTCTTGATGTTATGATTAATTCGAAATAATCGTGGAATTTTTGGTGAAAATTTCTGTTGAGTATTTATTAAAAAGAAAGCAAAATTCATTTGTTCAGATTATTTGGTCGTAAATGGTTTACGGAGCATTATAATGACAATCAGTTCTTCAACATCAAAGACTCAAGTAAAAGATTCGGATTCTTCTTTGTTATATCTGAAACAGTTCAGAAAAGATTGCTTCAAATACTGTTGTGCTGCAGTATTTACAATCAAATTCCTCTTGGTACCATGTTATTACAGTACGGATTTTGAGGTAAGTAATTATGAAAATGGATCAAAAAACAAATGAATAAAATAGGTTAAAAAATACTTGTCCATATAGATTACGTGTAATTTATTTTTGTATATAATGAATTTGGCTTTGAAACTTTTTTTTTGTTATAGGTTCATCGTAATTGGATGGCTATTACATATACACTTCCCATTTGTTCGTGGTACTACGAAGCAACATCACAATGGACGCTTGATTATCCGCCATTCTTCGCTTTTTTTGAATATATTTTGAGTCAGGTAGTTGAAGTTTATTTCTAATTTAAATGGGAATTATTTAGTAATTTTTATTTCCAAATAATTTAAATGCTTAAAATTTTTCTTAACATTTCCATAATAATTTAGTATTTTTTATATCGTCATGAGAAGTGCGCAATATTCTTTATTTTTCAGTGTTTTAAGTGAATGCAAAATTACCCTGAATTCATTTGAAATCAATTCGTGCAATTATCACTTGATCATGAGGATTTGACATTTGCTTAGTTGTAAATGAATAATTTTCAGGTGGCATCAAAAATTGTTCCATCTGCATTGATGCTACAAAAAGATGCTTATTTTTCTGCTGAACTGTTATACTTCCAAAGGTTCTCAGTGATTGCAACAGATATTTTTTACGTAAGTTTTGTTCATTGCACATGTATTTTTACGGACTTTATGAATTCCTCATGAACTTTGGTGTTCTTAATGTTATAAAATTTCAGGTTTTATCATGTATTTTTTTGACAAAAAATTTTTCTAAATACTGCAAAAGTGAGAGCAGTAAGTACCGAAACTCGTTGGCTGTTGATATTTTTCTCATATGTAATGTTTCTTTGATAATGATCGATAATATACATTTCCAATATAATGGTATCCTAACATCACTTCTGCTAGTTTCTGTGGGATGGATTATGAGAAAGTCTTTTCTCTCTGTAAGTTCCAAATATTGCTTCCATTATTTTCAATATTCCAGTGAATTGTTCTTCTCAAATACTTGAAGAAATGTTCTTTTTTAATAACCTGTGATAAGTTATGATTATCTAGTGTCATCATGTAGCTTCAGAAATAGCATCTGATAATATCATATAACAACAAAGATTGACTCCCAATGAATTTTTTCTCGTTACTATTAAGAAAAATTCCTAGTGTCTTTAACAGATATCGTGCAACACAAAAATGTGAAATGGTATTTGATATTGTAACATTCTGTTACCATGATCTTCCGACTGCATCAACAATAAAGTTGCTTGGATAAAACGATCTTAAGAATAGTATAGGGAATAAAAAAAGAATTTCCTAAAGACTGTTAGGCACGATGATATCTTGTAATTGGTTTTCAGGGTGCGTTGACATATTGCATTCTATTAAATATGAAACATATTTATTTATGTTATGCTCCTGCATATATATTATTTTATGCGGCTAATTATTTGTTTTGCTCGAGAAAAACTATCACAGTTCATGGTGCAAAATTAGCTGCTACTCTTACTCTTCCCTTTGCGTTATCTTTTGGTATGGTAAAGTACTATGTAATAGAAATTTATTTCACTTTATAATCAATAGAAATATTCTTAGGTTTTAAATTTTGCATCGCTCATAAAAATTGAATGTTTTTAAGTAATGATTTTATAAAGCAGAATTGAATCCTACAAATGGAACAGTAATTTTTTGTGGATTCTATTTGCAGTTTAAACATTTGTTCAAGTGAGAAGATATATCAATTTAACCTCGAAATAATATTATGACATGAGCGTGTGTACGATTTTATTGAATATTGCAATAATTCATTTCAGGCCCATTTGTTTATTTCTGTGATTCTGGCATTCTGAAGCAGATATGGAAACGGTTATTCCCATTTGAACGTGGCCTTACACATGCTTACTGGGCTCCAAATTTCTGGGCACTTTACAATTTCGCTGATTGGTATTTCTATCAAGTCCTAAAACTAACGAAACGATTACCAGGAAATGTCCATTCACCTGCTTATATTTCAGGCCTTGTGCAGGTATATTTATATTAATTTATTGTGAATTGAAAACATTTATTCTTTGCATTTCTATTCTCCATCGTATTTTTATACTACCACCAGTCTCCTAAACTTCGCTTTTCAAAATTTTAAATAATTTTGCTTGAAATTGTATATTTCAGGAATTCAAACATTCCATCTTGCCATCCATTTCACCTCTAGGAACGTTACTAGTTACGGCAGTACTGCTTTCACCGGTAGTATTACTCATCCGTACACGACATTCGAAGAACTTCCCTCTTTTACTTACATTGTCTGCGTTTGCCTTCTTCCTTGCTGGATATCATGTGCACGAAAAAGCTGTAATACTTATCACTATTCCATATACTGTTCTGGCTTCTTTGGTACGTTTCAATTAGTAATATTTTAGAATATCTTATTTGACATTACCATAAGTGATTTAATGAAAAAGAGGCAACTTTGATGATCATACTTTAATAATCGATATCATATACCAAACTTATTGGAAGAATCTTTATACTTGTAAAGTCATCAGTTTCCCTGGCCAAAATTGTAGTACAAGCACGTAAATCATTTATTTAATTCATTTAGTATGAATTTAGTTCATTTAGTAGTAGTTAGGGTTTAAAACGATTTAATATTTCAGGATCACCGATTTTTACCGTCCTTCATACTGCTTTCAGTTGTAGCAAATGTTTCACTTTTTCCACTCTTTTTCACACCATTCGAAAATATTTTAAAGGTATTTCTTCTTCATTTTTAAAACGTTAGCTGTCATTTGATAAAAAAAATTATGTAATTCGAGATGTACCAAGGCGTCTATCATGAAACCTTAAAGATTTTATATGGTTGTAGTAGTAAGGCGAAGATTTAATGAAATAGCGTTATTGAAAATATAGATTTACGCATAAAATCACCTCAGAGTTAAATTGCGCGTCAATTTTGTTAACATAAGACTCCATATGAAGATGTCATGTCGTTATTACTTTTTTCTTTCAGTATTTCCCTATTTTAGATTTCTGCTACACTTTGCTATTTGTTTCTGTCAATAAGCCTCATGAGGTTTTTGTGTCCAGAACAAGTACTTTGTTCTCTCCAGAAACTGTACTTGTTTACATTATCAGCTCTCCAAGTTTATTGCTTAGTTTTCCATCAGGTTGGTAATTTTCACCATATAATCTAAAGTACTGGAATAAACTTACATAGATAAATTGTCCCAGCAGAGTAAAATGCAAAGAGTCATTGGAATAATATAAGCATTGTCTTTTTTTTTTCTTCCTTCCATACTTAACGAATAGGTTTTAAGTAAAGATCTTTCAATAACTCTTCAGATCGTTTATTCTATGATTGCAGTCCTTTAAAAAGTCTAGTGAAGGTCTTTTTTCTTAGCTCATTAGTTCAATATGATGGTAGTATTTGCTTATATAGGTCATATTTGGTGTTAATTTCAAATTTATGCCTTTGATGCTTACCTCAGTATCGACAGCTTTTGGAATTTGTTGGGTTTATTTCGAACTATTGTGGATTGTTTATTTTGGGAATTCGCATTGTTGTGCTTGCATTAAAAAAATGAAAACAAACTAATCTATTTAATGGTGAAAATGTTTTGTTATATTGTTCTTTTCACTGAAATCTTAATGCATCAATTTTGTGGTGTACTTAAGTATCGTATGAATTACACACTTATTTACATTACACTAAATGAACTGTATTCAACATTCAGCTAGAATATTTGAAGGTATATTTCGAGTTAACTGATGATATTTGGTATTTGACTTCTTTTCATAAATTAAAAGTTGTCATTTTTCGGTTTTGTTATGGGATGGGACGTCTTTACTTTCACACTTTGTTACGATGATTGCACACAGTAAGTAATATGAAGTGATGACGATTACCACTAGTGTCATCGTCAAACAAATAACCTGTTACTGGACGCAACCATTTTAATATTATTTAAAACATCAAATACAGACTGGATTTTAATAATTTACTGATTAATAAGAACTGACTATAAAAATAGTCTTATCATTATTATTGATCTTTGTTGTTCTTCATTATTTGCAACAGAAATTTTGCGGATAAATTCATTCTAATCATTTTGCACTCATATCAAAGAGGGATGACTTTTTTTTTTTTTTTTTTTTTCTTGTTTAATTGATTTTTATACAGCACAAAAATATTTTGAGCAATTATTAAAAAGGATAATTTAACTGGAACTGTAAAATGGGGCGTATTTTCTCGATAATAGTAAATTATCAATTAATTTTACAAATAATATTAAATAATTGTGGTATTTTCGATAAGATATGCCGTGTATCTCTTCAATGGAAAGTATTTGCTGCAGCGGCAATATTAGTTTCATTTTATTTACTATAATAAATGTACATTGGTATACTATTGATAACAAGTACAAACTGATGATATATCTGAATTTGTATGGATGGCAGTAACCGATGACAACAACAACGGTGACAGCAAATAAATAAATGATATATAATAGTAAGATATGACGAGTTAAAAATTATTGTCAAGAAATATAATGTAAAATTTTGTTCTCTATCGTTATGAGTATTATAATGAATGATACATGACTATTACTGTATTATATTTTTATCAACATTTCTCTCTTATTGTTGTTTGCCTTTTTTTTTTTTTTCCTTTTTAAAAAAATGACACTTATTTAATTTAGTGGCAATTTTTTTTTTTTTTTTGCTATTATTAATCTCATCAATTATTGCTAATTAAGAAAAGAAAAAGAAATTCATTTTAAATATAAGATGAGAGGGGGGGGGGGGAAGGGAGAAAAAGAAGGAATGAGTTGACCAAAACTGTATTCCATCTCAAACTGTTTTTGGTTTTCTTTAGAATTAAAATGAAATGATTCAGAAATGTAATTTGAAGGCATCTTCTAATCAGAGATGTATTTGATAGGAATGGATTCAAAAGCATTCCATTTTTTTTTTTCCTTTTTAAATTTTGTTCAATTTACATTTTCAAATAATATTTAATTGTATTCGATATTTTTTCAGTCATTACATTTCTTCATAAATGTAAAAAAATTTTTTATCCTCATCAATAGATTATTATCGGTTGTTATATCAAGTGTGAACTATAACATATATATGTCTCAGGTAGCAAAAGAAGAATTTAGATTTAAATTAGACTATTCAATTTCCTGTATTATCTAATATCATTTTATACAAATATGCTATGAAGTTATCATCAAAGAAGAATGAAATTTGCTTAATTGATTAATTTAAATTATATTAGTAATATTCTGCGTTTTCGATTTTTGTGTATGCAGCAAATTCATTTATAATTTTAATATTCTTAGATCATTATTAGAGTAAGGATTCTACGATGTTAAGTTCTTTAATTTATTAATTAGCTTAATATAAATAAACTTCCCATGACGAACAAGTTACCTAATTCAGGTGCTGATTGCGGCAAATTCAAAATGAATTTTCCTATAAACTTAATTCCAGTTTCTTCTTTTTTTTTTTTTTTTAAATTCAATCATATTCAAGGAAGTTTTTTTTTTCCTGTTTGTTAGATTATCTAGACCAACTTGACAAAGCAGTCGTGACATTTATTATTTGCAAAAATATTAACAGTATGCATTTCTTTCACAACGTTTTCTTTTTTCTTTTTTTGTTTATTTTTGTTGTTTATCACTGTTGAGAAATGGGGAGAAAAAAAAAAAAGTGAGAGAATAAAAAATGGGAAATTAAAAAAAAAACTTGAATTTTCATGTGGCAGTAGAATACGATGGGTTCGTTTCCTCCTGATATCCTCATTTTAAAATGTGAAATTCTTTTTAAATTCAATTCAAAATCACTTAACTCAATATATCATACATCATCAGTAGAGATAGGCGCATCTTTTTGCTTGAAAATTTTTACTTTTAGCATTTCTTATTCTCATATTCCATTTTGTTCATCCGAAATAACACCTGAAGAATTGTTAACATAATTACCCCCCTCCCCTCCCCTGTGCTACCGTATTTTATGCATTTTGATAATAATTATTAGCAGCAACAGTAAACAGTGCTTATATAATGAATTTGTTGTTTAATTAATAAAATTATCAATCAAATAGCGAATAAAACAGCAATGGTATGTATTAGTGGAAGCTAACAAAACTATTCATATTCTCAACCAACAATAATAACATGGAACTGATTTGATATTTTTGTTGATCAATATACACCGATGACGATGATAACGATGATCACAACACTATTGTAATATTGTTGTTGACGATAGCATATATGTGCGTGTCTGTCTGCGTGTTGTGTATGTGTACGTGTGCATGTTGTGTGTGTGTGTCTGTGTGTTGTGTGTGTGTGTGTCTGTGTCTGTGTGTTGTGTATGTTACGTGTGCATGTTGTGTGTGTCTGTGTGTTGTGTATGTTACGTGTGCATGTTGTGTGTGTGTGTCTGTGTTGTGTGTGTGTGTGTGTGTGTCTGTGTGTTGTGTATGTTACGTGTGCATGTTGTGTGTGTGTGTCTGTGTGTTGTGTGTGTGTGTGTGTGTCTGTGTGTTGTGTATGTTACGTGTGCATGTTGTGTGTGTGTGTCTGTGTTGTGTGTGTGTGTGTGTGTGTCTGTGTGTTGTGTATGTTACGTGTGCATGTTGTGTGTGTGTGTCTGTGTGTTGTGTGTGTGTGTGTGTGTCTGTGTGTTGTGTATGTTACGTGTGCATGTTGTGTGTGTGTCTGTGTCTGTGTGTTGTGTATGTTACGTGTGCATGTTGTGTGTGTCTGTGTGTTGTGTATGTNTGTGTGTGTGTGTGTGTGTGTGTGTGTTGTGTACATGTCTGCGTTGTGGTGTGTGTATTTGTGTTGCAAAAGTGAATGAGCAAGCGGTAATGATGATGACTAACAATGCTGCTAATGACATATGTATGTCATATACGACTTGTTAATGCTGAGAACAGTCGTGCAAAAGAGCTGAGCAGTAATGATGTTGATGATGAAAGTAACGACGAGAGTGTCAGTCATCAACGACAACATTCACAATCTTAACATTGTTAACGTCGTCAACACAGAGCAGATGCAGGAGTGTCGGTGATGTTGAGAGTAGTAGTAGAAAGGGCTGGACGTGTAGTGTGAACAGTGATGAAGATAACAATGACGACAACAGTGATGATGTTGAGGACAATACCTGTGAGAGAGAGAGAGAGAGAGAGCGAGAGAGACGAGAACAATGACAATGACGATGGCTGCTGCTGCTGGTGCTGATGATGATGATGATGATGATGGTAGTGGTAACATTAGTTGATGTTAACGACGTTAGCAATGTTAGGGGGGGGGACGAGGTAGGGAGGTTATTCACATTCACATTTTGTCTGCTGCTACGCTGGCACACCATCACCACCAACCATATCACATCGATATCGACTCGATTGACGATGACAAGGACGATTCCGCCTGGATAACTCTGACGATGAATAACGATAACGACGATAATGACAACGAAGCGGGGGGAGGAGGAGGAGGAGGAGGAAAGGGTGAGGTGAGGGAGGGGAGGGAGAGGGGGATAGGAAAAAAGCAAAGGATGGACGAGGGAAACAACAATAACCATCTCCTGTAGTAATAACAATGATAACGATATCCATTGGTGACAGTAATGATGATATGTATTGTGTGAGGGAAAACGAAAGAGGATGATGAGTAGTAACGAGAGGGAAGAGAAAAAAAAAATGAGAAATTGTTATCATTGGTGATAAAAGTTAGCAAATAGTTCTATGATAAGTTTACATAGCAATAACGGCACAATTATCATTGCTACTTGCATTATTTAATTTTGATGAGGAATATTTATTATTAGCAATATTATCTTATAGAGTATAGAAATATTTTTTCTAATAGAATATTTGCAAATATTTGAATTTTTTCTTTTTTTTTTAATCTTTAATTTCTATGAAAATTTGACTTTTTTTTTTTCTTTATAAATTTTTGATTTTTATTTTATAAACTGTATGCATTTGTATATTTTCATTTTTGTTAATTCGTAATAAAATAATTCATTTCTCTTTCCCACTTCCTTATTTTTTTTTTTAATGAAGAAATTTAGAAATGTCATTCGTATCATTTGTGTATATTTTTACTATATCTATTCTAAGCAGGCAAAAAAAAAAAAAAAAAATTACAGGTAAGAGGAGATAATATTAGGATGTGAAAAGGTGCGGGGGGGGGGGGGGATCATTCTTGTTATTATTACTTCAAAACTATAATTATCATTGAAATGATGGGATAATTACCGTTGATGATGATAATAATAATAGTAATAATAATGATAATAATGATGGGCTAGAAAGGGATGAGAGGAGATAATAGCAAGTGTACTGGGAGAAACGGGTGCGGGGTGTAAATTAGGACTGAAAAGAGAGCGAAAGTACAACAAGAGAGAAGCGGTAAAAGCTGATGATATCTCTCAGTGAGTGAGTGAGTGAGGTTTTTTTTCTTTTCTATCGAGGTACCACATAAGTAGAGGGAGTTAGTCGCGGTAAGGCGGGGGAGGAGGGGGAGTATTGATGTTGCTAGCAGTAATAGTGGTCGTTGATGATTGTGCCCCTGTTGGCTGATGATATCATTGGTGCGGCAGAAATGCCTGGTGATGTTGATGATGTCGATGAGCATCGACCGGCTTCTCCCTTTACGAATCATTCCCTATCTATTACTTTTTTTTTTTTTTTTTTTTTTTTTTTATCATTATCAAGAACTATTCAGCTCCTGCATTCCTCTCCCCCGCGTTACCGCGATATATCATTATACTCCTCTCTCTTTCTCTTCTTTTACTCCCCGCATTTTGCATACTTTATTTCACTATCTTATTTTCTCTCATTGCTGCATTTTTTTTTTTTCCTTCCTTTTTTGTGTTTCCACTTTCTCGTTCTATTTTCATCCATATTTGTTATCATTGTTGGTGTATTATTGATAACGATGAAGCTTTTTTTTTTTTTTCTTCTTCTTTGCTAAAACCTTATACATCGTTTTTTTTTTCTTTATCATTCATTCGTTACAATTTAATGATAATGATTATCATGAATGAGACTTAGGATGATAATGTTTATTAGGTATTATTAGTAAAAATTATGCAAAAGAATGACTTGTTTGTTAAAAAGGAAATGTGAAAAAAAAAAAAAAAGAAACAAAATTTCAGTGTTTGTGTGAATGTCGAATTAAAAACTTTTATGCTGCTGATAATGATTTTTAATATTTTGTAATTAATGAATTTTGCAGGTAACAAACCATGCACGCTGGATTTGATGGTACAACAGCACCGTCAATGGTCAGTATAGTAAGTTAATTTCGATTATTTGTCAAACAGCACATACCTAGTAACTAGCAATAAATATAGTATGCATATCAATTTTATGTTTGAATCGAATTAAATTGGAAATTTTCTACAGGTACCAACGAATGTTGCCGTTTCACAACGTGAAAAAAGGCGATTTTACGTCAAGAAATCAATAATTGGGATGCAAGAATTTCGAGATTGGGAAGAGAAACTGGGTGATTATTGGTATCGTCACCATCACGTGAATTTTTTTTTTTGTTTTTCTTTTTGTCTTATATAGTAGGGCTAGATAAGTAGTACTAAAATTCCTAGTAGTTTTCGCCCCTTTTTTTCCGTTATTGATCGCAGGAAAAATTTAGCTTCTTGCTTTCCATACTTTTTCTTGGTAGATATACTTTTTTACTGGTAATACTTTTGATTAACTACTACCGCTTTCGTTAACGCCGCAGTAATATCGAGAGCAATACACAGAAGACCAGACGATATTGACGACCAGCGACTGACTTGTTTTAGAAAGTGAATAATATCGTGTATTATCATTGCAAATATGAACCCTGTTATGCATCGATGAAGGCCAAAGTAATGCTCGATTGTGTACAGGTATTTTAAGTAATCAAATTAAATCATTTTTTTTTTTTTGTTCTCTCGCAAGACAAAAATTTTTAAACAGTGACTTAATATTATTGCAACTTTTTCAGTTATATGTTACTGAGGAAGGACATTCACATCCTGCTCCTGCTGATATGATGGTACTTTGTTTGCAGTATGCTTCTGCATTTCAACTTTTTTGCTTCAAGAATGATACATATTTATTTCATTCAGTTGCTAATGTGCTAACATGAAATTTAAGGAATGAAAGATTAAAAATTAATTTTACAGGAGGTTGAATGGATTGCCTAAAAAACGACATTTTCTACTGTGTCGTTATAATTCGGAATCAGTTGAATCATGATTTTTTTTTAGGCACCACCGTCAAAGCATGTGATGGATCCCCTGACACGACAAACCGTAACAGTCCAGAAACGAAAAGTGTGTGATTTTTTTTTTCTTATAATTTTAAAAAGTCTTGAGTCATTTCAATGATGGGTTTTTTGTATAGCAATATTATTTGGTCCCTTTTTTAGCATATGGATGAACAGTATTATACAGGATTTCCGGCAGCACCGTATCCTCAGCAATTTTTGAACGATATACTTCGTATGCAAGGCGATTTTAATGGTGTTCATGATGTTAGTCCATCTGTGAACTGATTATAATAAGTGAATGCTGAATTATTCCAGACCAATAATAACAGTGGTCCTTTATCATTTCGAGAAAATAAAATAATTCTTCTTATTACGGCTGTTTAATTTTTCAACTTTTTTTTCATCAAAGAAAAATGGATCTTTTCTTAGTAATCATTTTAAAAAATTCTTTTTACCGCTTGAAGTGAAATGAGTAGTTTTACGTTGTAAATACTTTACAGGCCAGTGCAACTGCTTGTTACAGCAATCCTCATGTGGCATTTCAGAATGGCGAAGCATCGAAAGAAGTAATTTTTCACTTTTCATTTTTGTTTTTTGGTTCTGTCAATTTACCTTAACTTATCAAGTTGGGGAAGTTAAAATTAAGGGTTGTAAATAACTCCTCATTTTTGCAAATAGGTAAAAATAGATTTTATGGCTCTGCATAACCAATTTATCAGGGCATCGAAATAAAAATGGAGAATCAGGGTGCTACAACGTCGGACATGCGTATGGAGGTGATTTCGGCAGTCGCGGAAGTGGCTAAATATGCCCAGAATAGGACAGCAGAGATGGAAAATGGTTCACAAAAGAGTGCCGATGGAAGTGGAACCGTTCAACAAGTATCGAAGCCAATTTCGGCTCATTCAACAACCTCACCCATTAGTTCGCCGGAAGTACATCCTTCTGGCAATTCCAACCAAGTTCAGCAGCGAAATGGTTTCTCCGATGAAAGTGACAGCGATGATGATGAGTCGTCTGGTTGGTGCTTATAGTCATCTCATTAATTAGACTATCAGTTCATAAGTTTGAGTTTCTCTTATTAAATTGAAAGTCGTGTAAATTAAAATCGCTTAGAACTGTTGACTTAGAAAGTGGTGCTGCTTTGGTTATTCCGAAAAATTTTAAATCTCTGTAATTTAAAATCATCTTCAGATACGGAAAGTGATGATGCGAAGTGTTCTTCATCCCATGCCGGCCAGAAGTGCGGTAATGGAGATGTCGAGGTACATTTATTTCTTAAATCCAAACTTTTTAAAACTTTAAAACTTAAAATTTGAGTGGCGAAAAATGTGCCAACAAGTAATAGTTTTTGTCAGGAACAGTGCAGCTGAGGTTTCATTTGCTGTAAAGCCGCATGATCATCTTGTATCTTTCGATTTGAAAAGATGGTTTTTACTCCAAAATTTACAATTAGTAGCAGACATAAGGAGGATTTAAGCATGGTGTACTTATTTCATAAGACTTTTAAAGCTGTAACATAACATGAAGCCTTTTAGGAGATCGTAGCTTTATTCTGAAAACATGTTTTGGATAAACAGTTCAGCCGCCATCGCTCTTAACTTTTTTCCACTTGTAGGCTGATAACGATCTATTTGCAATACTGAAGAAAAAGATTGAAAGGCAGATACCACGAAAACGTTTACGTTATTTGCGACGTATCAGACGACAACTAAGTTATTTTTTGCAAATGCATGAAGTTAAAGAAATGTCCTCAAGATTGCCACCAACGACTAAATACGAAGATATCTTTGGAAAGCATCAGCAGCAACAGCAACAGCAGCAGCCGCATCAACATCAACAGCAACAGCAGCAGCAACAGTCACAGTAGTGATGACTACTACCCTGTAAATAATTGTTCTTGTTTTGAGCTGTTCCTGTCAATGCAAACATTTCTGGTCTCATTAATCTTTTAAATTTTTCATTTGTAAACAAATTTTTTGGGCTAATCTATTTCCTTTTAGTTTTTTTTTCTACATTTTAGGTTCATAATTAGGTTGGGGTGAGAAAATTTAGGAGCAAACTCGGCACGTAAAAATTCCTTCATTTGAAGTTTCATATTTCATTTTAGACTCTTGTAAAATTAATTTCGAAATAAAATGTTTGTGATAAAATAAACTTTGGTACGAACAGTTGGCGTTGGTTTTCACTTTTTCTCTTCGTAGATAAACTGTTCTACCGATGTGTACAACTGTGAACATCATTACTGCAGATTATATCTTCACTTTTCACTTCTTTCTTACGAATTCAGCATTTTTAAAACATTCGCTGCTTAGCCGAGTAGATAATCCATCGTTATGGGTGCATAAGAAAAAGAAAAGATGATTTCAAAGCTGGGAAGAATTAAATATCCTTTTTTTTTTTTTTTTTTTTTTGTGCACATCATCGATTCAGAAGAAAATAAAAATTGAATAGTTGTGTTGCAGTATTGTCATGGCGATTCAGCTAAGGATTGACAAGAAATTGGCAATATATCCACTGATAAGAGTACTGATAAGCTGGAAGAAACAAGAGAAGTGGATTGAATAAACAAACAAAAAAGTATTGGGAAGTTTCGTCCGGGGATCAAGTGACGAATATCGAGCATTACTATGATTATTGGCTGTTGAGTAGCGGATAGTNGAAGGTAAACTTATTATATTAACCTTTTTTTTTTTTTTTTTTTTTTTTTTTTTTTTTTTTTTTAAATACGCTTGTCATTCAGAACATCAATAATTGTGGTGATGCTTAGCATTCGTTATTTGCAGCTTCTTGGTTCTGTTGTTCATACAAGTATTAAATTATCATACGAGTAAGGTAATTTCTTTTTAGTAATACAAAATGGAAAGTTGAAGAAAGCTGTAATAACATTATGAATGGTTGCGTTCTAAAAGAGTAATTTGAATTCCTCGGCATTCGCCATATCCAATTTATCAATTTTTAACTATTTGTAAGCTTAGAAGTTTTTGTTTCAAGATGATTTTATGTGTTGTTTGATCCAGTAATTATTTAAAAAATTGGAAAAAGTATATAAGTGTGACCTATTTAAACAGTACAGCTTATTTATTTCAACAATTTCTTTTCTTACTGCTCTTCATTCTTTTTTTTTTCGTTAAATTGAAACAAAAAAAAAAAAAAAAAAAGGGGAAAAGAATGGAACAGTTTGATTGATGAAGTTAAAAATGCTTTAAATTTTCACAAATGTTTTGCTTTCAATACTCATTTTTGTTACCTGATTGTCTCTGACTATGCCACACATATTAAGTAAGGATTTCTTTCATTTGTGCATTTCTTGTACTATATTATCATCAAAAAAAAAAAAAAAAAATGTAAAATCTTATCATTAAGGGTTTTTTTTTTTTTTTTGATAATGGAGTGATAATTTTCGAAAACTATTGTGAATACATTAGTATGAATGGAAGTGATTTAATTGAGAATTTTGAATGTAACATTTTATAAAATTTATTATTTTTTTGACAAATGAATGTTCAAAGAGTTATAAAGAAGAAGAGGATCGAAAAAATTTTCAACAATTATTCTGCACTAATTAAAATGCTTAATTTTTTTTTCCTGCTTTTCTAATCTCTTCATTTTTCTTCTTCTTCTTTCCGCGTCCCTCCCTTTCTCTCTCTCTCTCTCATTCCTTCCACCCCATCCAGTATCCGCGGTACTTTTCCTGATATATGTTGTAGGCAGGCGGACAGTGTAAAGATGATTATTTATTGTTGCTTAATTAAGACACACTTTCTCAAGCAAGCAAGCTAATTTCATTCATCTTCACCGTTCTTCATTTTAACTTTTTGAAAGTTTTGTTGTTTGTCTGGTTTCATTTAAGCCATCAAAGATCATTCATTTCAACTTTCATATCGTTTATTGATTTTTTTTTTTTAAATTTTTAACCAATAATGATTATAGAAAGAGAAAGGAATTGTTCGATTTTTCTTGTTCATATTTTTGGACTGATTTACTAATTTGCAGTTTATTCATTAAAAATTTCTCATCATAATGTTTTTTTTTTTTTTTTTTTCTCCCCAAAAAGCACTAACTGAAATTGTTTATTTATCTTCGCTTTTTTTTTTTTTTTTTTTTTTTACTCTATCAAGTGAAATTATGAAAATGAAGATGAAGAACGAATAAAGTTGTAGTAGTAGTTCATATTTGGAATATTCCAGAAAGAATGTCGAACTAGCTTAGATCTTGAATATATTGTAAAAATGTTAGAAGTACATGTTTCTGGTGGAATATCTCGGGAAAAATATAGCTTTAAAAAAAAAAAAAAAAATTACAATTAGGATGTGAAAAAATGAAATGTGGAAGATGTGTCTGCTAGATTGAAATCAATTGAGATTATTTATTATGTTGCTTCCTCGTTTTCCAACATCCTATATTAATTATCGTTTAATTGTAGTTATTCACTGATTAATAATTATCATTCTTTGTTCCTTTTTTTTTTTTTTCATTCCTTACTGTTTATAAATTCAATTTAAGTTTGGCATATTTATTATACTGAAAATTTTGGTAGTATTTTATATTATCAACAATATACAAAAATCTTTGTATGTCAGGATGAAAATGATAATCATTTAAATTATAATGAAAATTCAAGAAACCCAAAAAAAAAAAAAAACAACTGAAATTTAAATTTGTAAATTTGAAAATTTTTGCACAAAAATGGATGACATTTTTAAACTGGAGAGAGGAGTAAAATTTGTTGTCATATGAAAAGGGAAGAAGATGATAATACTTGCTAGCTAAAATGATTGATTGAGGTGCTACTAACTGCTACTTGTTATAAAGCATTTCATTTCAAGTAAGATTTTTTTGATTCTAAAAAAAAAGAAGAAAAGAAATTGTGCTAAATATTTTAGCTGATAATTTCAAATAACTTCCATATCATTTTATTGATTCCTTCATTTTTCACACAGTGAGTTGGTATTTTTATAGAAAAACGAAATATTTTTTTTTTTTTTTTAACTAATTTAATAATTCAAAATAATTCGTTATCATTTTCATCAGTGGATTTTAAATTCTAAATTTCCAAATTTTTTGCACTAAAATGGAAATATTGTAAAAAAAAAAAGGGAGAAAAAGAAAAAGCAAACCGATTTTGGAGAAAAAAATTTATTTATTTATTTTGCTAAAATTCACAAAATAATTAACCATTAAAAAGATGGAAAATATATTCTTCTTTTTCTTCATTTTTCCCATTCACTTTTTATGTGCTACAAAAGTTTTCAAAAAATTTTCATTTTTCCTAAATTTTGTTTTTTTTCCTTCTCAATTTCTCAATTTCTTCCTTTCTCTTCTTTTTGCTTCAAAATAACAATTTTTTTTAATTATAATAATGTGTTTGGTAAATACAAAATATTATTCGAGATAATTGCTGTCTTTCATTTTTATAAATTTGAAAATCGCATTTTATGAAAATAAAACTGTAGCAACGCATATAGCGATCGAAACCGCTCTAGTTATCTGAAGGAATCTATGATTATCAAATTTCATTAAAGCACTTTTAAGAAAGGATCTATTAACATAATCAAATTGATTCAACCTTCTAAGGAAGGCTCCATCACGATCAAGCTGATTCAGTCGCTTAAAAGATCTGCCATGATCAGATTAAATCAATAACTTGGAAGTGATCAGGTTGATTCAATCACTGGTGTGAATCTACCATGATCACATTAATTCAGTCGCTTAAGAAGACTTATCATAATTAGATCGATTCAGTCACAGAGAATAAATAATCTATTATGATTAGATTGATTCGATTACTATTAGCCACTGTTATTTCAGACGTGTACTTCCATTCCTTTTTGCTTAAATTGGCAAAATTTACTTAAAATTTAGTCATTTTAACATATGTGAGATCTTTTACTATTGGCAACAGTATTTTAAATCAGCACATAAATTTTTTTTCTATTTCTAATTTGATTCATTAATTTCATTAAAATTTTTCGGGAAGATGATTGAACATAATTTATTAGAGTTAAAATAACCATAAGCTAATAAGCATTCATACTGCATAGATTGTTATTGATTCCGTGTTTTTGAAAAGAAAAATTATTTCAAATAAAATGCAATGAAATATTTTAAAAATTAAATCAAATTAAAATAAATCAAAAAAATGTTGTGAAACAAATCACTTATTTTTTCTTCTTCTCAAACATATATTAACAGTAGACTAATTAAAGCAATTAAATGAAACAAACAAGTATTCTTTTTCTTTTCGTATATTTTCAAATGACTTGTTTTAGTTAAGTCATAATTATAATATAATAATAGTGATAGTAAATGATAATGATAGTGACAATAACAATAATAATAATAATAAAATAATAATATAGTACCAATAAGTGTCAATGATAATAATTATTTTTGTTTGTCCTCAAATGACTTGTCTTGTCCATGTAGTGTTTAGTACTATTATTTGTTTATTAACTTACTTAACTAATTAATCTATTTGTAGTTATTCTTGCTATTGTTATCGCATAATGTTATCGTTTGCAGTGATAGTTGTGATTTATTCATCTGCAATTAATTAATTCAGTTTTGTTAGGAAATTTTCGTTACCAATTGTTTGTTTTAGGCAAATAATAATTGCAAAATAATGATTTAAAATTTATTTTGCTCTTATTTCCCAATTTTCTGCCCTGACTATTATACATTTGGGCAAGTTTTATAGCAACAAAATTTCAACTATTCTAAAATTACAAGGAAAAAAAAAAAAAAAACAAAACAAAACTTAACTAATTTTTTTCTTTTGCTCGAACAGCACGATATTTTTGCTCTGCTTATATCATTCATTCAAAAAATAGATAAAAAATTTAAACGGACAATTTTGATAAAGTACATTTTTCTCATTCAAACTTTTCCCTTTTTTTTTTCGTTTTTCTTTTTTTTGAAAGAGAAATTTTTGGTTTCAAAAAAAGGAGAAGGAAAAGAAAAAGAAAAGAGGAAGAATTGAATTCTTTTACATCTTTTAGATATTTGGTTTAAAAAAAAATGGAAAAAAAAGTTTTTTTTTTTTTTTAAGAAAACTCCTAAAAACACGTTTTTTTTCACTAAAGAATAGTTTGCAGATGAAAATATGCAATATGCTTTGCAATGGTAATCGCAAAAAATCTGATTTATTTACATTCCTGTATTGATTAATTTTCATTAATTAGCGCATTTTTTTTTTTAAATTTTGAAATCAAAAATTATTTTTGTTAACTATCATTATATTTTGTTATTTTGCAATTACTCTTTCGTTCTTCCCCTTTTTTTTTTTTTTTTTTTTAATATTTATAAATGCAAAGAATTTCACGAATTGATTTCAATTTAAATTTCAAATTAATTGAGCAATAGTTGTTTTATTTCCAAATTTTAGTGCAATAAAATTTCTAATTTCAGCCATTACTGTTTGATACAGTCTTATCAAAATTTATGCTACTATCTTGTGCTTAATTGTAAAATAACTGAAAAACTAACGAATATAAATAATCAAGTCATTTATGATGCTGCAAAATTTTCCTTCCTTAAAAATTTAAATTTTCTTACGCTTCTTTTAATCGAATTGATTTGTTTTGGTAAAAGAAAAGTTCACCATTTGAATTTAATTCCTCAATCTATTTTACTAAGTTCAAATTAAAAGTTTAAATTTTACAGTTTCATTCAACTTTTAAATTTCCTTTGCAATTGTACATACTTGCTTAACTTTTTTCTCATTGATATAGAAATTTTTGTATTTCTTTCGCTTACATTATTATTATTATTTTAAATTTTTCTTAATTTATTATTTATGAAATTAATTTCATTTTTTTTTTTTCTTTCATATAATTCATCCATATGTCTACATCGACTTAAACAATTAAACAATAAGGAAATGAAAAAAAAAAAAAAAAATTGATAAAGAATTGCATTAATAAAAGATTTTTCTTATAAATTTCATTTTTCATGTGAACTTTTGAATAATATATATATATATATTTTTTGAGCATTCATGAACATTCATTATGCATTATTGAAATTTAAGAAATGGAATTAAAATTTATACAATTTTATTTGATGAAAAAGTGCTGTATTATTTAACAGATGTGCCAAAGACAAAAAGGCTCTATGGTTGCTATAAAAATTAATAAATTATTTAAAACAAGCAGACAATCCCAAAGAGCAATATCAGTAGTTCGAGAGACATTGCTATTACTTCGATTGGTTGGCATTCATTTAGAATGCCTTTTACAATTCAAAAAGCAAAAAAAAAAAAAAAGAAAAAAAAAAGAATAAAAAAAAGTCAAGTCGTTCATTTTTTTTTTAAATATTTTAAAAGAAACTTTTTTTTCTTTTTTTTTTTTTTTTGCAATTAACATCATTTGTTATTGACATTATTGGAAAAAAAAATTAATAAAGAAAAGATGACAATTTTATAATGATTGTTTTGTTAATTTTTATGATAAAAAATTTAGGATGGAAATGATTTGATAAGTGCTTGTTGCGACGAAAAAAGAAAAAAGAAAAAGAAGTTCATAAAAGTTTGTTCATCAACAAAATTAAACTTGTTGACGAAAAATTAAGTTCATTTTAGAAAGCATTTTAATTGCATTGCTGAATTATTTGTGAAAAGAATAAAATGAATTATTTGTCAAATTTAATCATTCATTTTTTTTTTTTTTTTTTCAACTCAATAGATAAACTCTGATTGCGTAAAAAATTTCTCCATAATGATAAAATTTTTAAACTTTTATTTGGATTTTTTTTTTTTTTTTTTTAAGCCTTTGGTGTAATAAAAAAATTTTTTTCTACTAAAAATTAAAAAAAAACAGCTTTTTGGTAATAAAATTTTGAATTTTTATCTGAATATTCAAAAAAAAAAGAAAATTTTCTGAAAATGTTTGAAAAATTGTTACTTGCATATTATTTCTAAATACATAAATAGTTGATATGAATTCTGAAAAGTCACAAAATTTAAATAATTTAATTTCAGGCCATTCTTATCACATCTACTCATCTCAATTCATTTAACTTATCAATTGATTAATTTGGTAAATAAGAGCAACAACAAAGTTTTGTAATAACGGTGCCTATTTGTAAATAATGGTTTGTACTGAAATATTTGTGTAAAAAGTTGAATTTTTCACCTAAAAATGAGAAAAAAGAAAGATAATGTTGTCATTTACGATTTTTTTTCTTTGAAAAAAAAAAAGGGAAATTCGAAAATTAATTATTTTGGGAAATAATATTTTCCAAGCAGAAATAAACTTATTTCATTTTTACTTGTTAGTTGTGCATAAATTCAAATGCATTTCAATATTTCAATAGATAAATTTATCAATAGCATAGAAGTTTTAATTGTTAACAATTGTTTATTTCATTTACAATACCACAAAAATGATGCCATCATTTTTTTTTTCTTTTTTAATTTGTACCTTAAAAGGTTGTTCAAATCATAGCTTGTTGGAAATAAAGCAAGAAAAAAAAAATTATCATAGAAAATATCAAACTTATCGATAAAATTATTAGTTAATTCAGTCAAAGCATAAGTAATTCTAAAAAAATTTATCAGAAAAAAAAAAACGATTCATTTATTCGAAGATTATATTTACATAACAAATTTTCGAAATTTTATCACTTATTTATTCATTTACTTTTTATTAAGGCATTATATGTATTATCAATATATAGATATATATATGTTAAAATAATTATAGATTGATTAGGCCAAATTTGATGAAACTGCACTCAACCGAAAATATATATATATTCATTATATTAAAATAAAATATATATTTATTATATTTAAGCTTTCATAAGTAATTTGGTCCATTTCAATTTGGCATCTTTTATTTTTGCATATTTATTTCATTTTACTTCATTTTTAAATTTTATTACACATTCGCTCCGTACTCTGAAACAAAAAAAAAATAAAAAAATAAAACAAAAATAAAAAAGGGAAAACAAAGATTAAAAAAAAAAAAACAATCGATTTACTTTTTTTTCTTTTTTAATTATTATCATTCATTTTGATTTCATGTTGAACTTTTGAAAACAACTGTTGATGAAGCATCCATCCATATGAATCATATATGCTTACTTAAGCAATAATATTTCAAACTTAGAAAGTTGGAAACAAAAATTGAATAGCTTCTTCGCTTTCATCTTCTACATCTTCATCTTAGCTTTTCATTTTCGTTTTTCATCTTTCTCCGCATCATTCATCGTTATCTTTCTCAGTTCACGCTAGATTTTTAACTGCTCTAGATCGATTCCGGTTTCTCTAGCTGATATCAATTTTACCGGAAATGGAAATAGCCAACTACTCTCTTTTCTTATCTTCATATATTTTATGTTCTTTTTTTTTCTTTTTTTTTTTTTTGAATTTCAATTATTTGCCTTTTTATTGTTTTGGAATTTTCTCAGCAATTATTCGAATTCATCATATCGTATTTTTTTCATCATTTTTATTAGCATTCATTTTTTTTTTATTTGTTTAAAAGTTTATTTAAGATGTAAAATCACTAGAACTTATATATTCAAACTTTGTAGAGGTCCACGCTGTTATATGACATATATCGTAATTAATAACTAAAAAATTGCACAATTATTAATTTTTAATCTACTGGTAGACTCTTTTTCCTTTATTTACTTATGTTTATCGATACTCTACTTCTACCGTGATCCGTACAGCCACCCTTTCATCATATTTCCTCCTGCTTACTGTAGTTATTTGTACACTTAAGAGTAAATCCTCACTACCGTATCCTTTCTTTTTTGTGTTTAATTTACAGTTTGTTTTTTCCTTCGCAAGAATACGTCTTATTTCGCACTGCTTTTGCTGCTATTTAATGAAATCCCAAATAACACATTATTTAGCTACAGTAATTTGATGTCATATGAACAGTTATACATTCGTTTTACGTTTGAAGAACACCGGATAATCAGATAAGATGCTATCGTGAAATTAATACTGCTACTTTATCTAAAATGCTACCATGTCATCATCTAATATTACTGTGATTTCATCTAGTTCTGAAAATATTAACACTTATCTATTTTGCGACAATATTACTGCTTTTGTGGAAAAATACTATAACAATAATCTATTTTTAAAGATATTACTGTATTGCTTCATAACAGATTTTTTTTTTCACTGCCTTTCAATGACAACAAAAGCATTGGCCATTTATCATTGATGAAAACTTTTCTCTTCCAAATTTTTGCCCATTAAAATAGCATTTCATTTCTACTTCTTTTTTTTTCTATTACAAATTTGATACGTATGGAATAATTGGAATGAAAAAATTAAGCCAAAACGATTATTATCTTTGGTTATTACACTGTTTCAATGAAACCTGCAATTTGAAATTTTTGGTATATACTCTAATGCGTCTTACCATTCCGATTGTTGACCCCTGCTGCATTCACTATCTGATAATCAGTTCATTAATCATAACAGTCTTCAAATGCCTTTTTCATAAATCATTCTATTTTTCATTCTTCTATCGTATCATCCAACGACCGTATCCCAATCCATCTGTAGCACCAAAAAAGGAAGAACAAGTACAAACAAAAGAGAAAAAAAAAAGACACTGATCATTTTTGTTTACTTTTCACTTTGATTTACTGCTAGCAGTGATCTCCTTCTCTCTGCCACAAGTTTCATCACTACAACACCGTACACCGATAAACTCCGTCTCCGTTTGCCACTACCGTAATCCGTACAACAGGCTCATATCCGAGTTGCCGATAAGTTGAGTGAGTGGGCGATTGAGTGGGTGGGTCATTTATTTTTCACATTGAACTAAACTGCTCTTGCGTGCTACATTCATCGATTTTTAAAACCGAAATGCTTTGTGCACTTCCGAATTTGCGTCATTTTTACGGCTTCTACGCAAATTCATTTCATTTTACCCCCACCCTTGGTTTCATGCGTCACGTAACTCACGTAACCTATGTGTTTCCTGTATTTCTATTGATTGTAAGTAAGCGTAAGTGTCGTAGATTCCACCACTGCTCAACATAAATTGCTTATTTGTTCAGAAAACATCTAAGGGAATTTAAGAAAATTGCTTATTTGTTCAGAAAACATTCAAAGGAACTATGATGCATCGTCTTTTTTTTTTTTTTTTTTTTTTTTTCTTCAAATATTACACTGTTTTAATGGCAATATACTGACAAATAGTAAGTTCACATTTCTAGAGTATGTTGTCACAAAGGCAACAGTAATAGGATGATGTCATATCATTTGGTGTGTGTGTGTGTGTGTGTGTTTTTTTTTTTTTAGCGCAAATATTTTTGAATTTTTGAAAATTTTACCACCATTTTGTGGAGTTTGAAAAAAAAAAATCAATTAAAATTGAAAAAAAAAAAGAACATTTAAGTTAGATTTTATATGATATATTGTATTCATTCATAAATGTATGCGCATAATCTATATTATCATTTATGAAGTATTTGTAAAAAGAAAAGAAAATGCCTTACATGTTCGGTTTTTNTTTTTTTTTTTTTTTTTTTTTTTTTTTTTTTTTTTTTTTAACGCTTACTGTTGTTGAAAATGAAATTTTAGTTGATCAATTTTTGCAGGATTTGTGCGTGTTATGCCTGACGTGCATTGCTTATTGGTGGAATCTGTATAAAGCAATTTTTGCATGCTGAAATAAATTTTTGAAAGAAATGATGTATTTTAAATTGCATCTGTTATTATTCTTTCTTACTCTCATCGATTTTTTATTCGCTTTTGAAAACAAAGGTAAATTTTTTATTAATATCCTATGTATTTCAAATTAAATCGAATAAATTTGGCAAATATTCTGTCGTATTCTTCATTCGACTCAAACCATCAATGATTCATTTAGTTGTTGAAAAGATAAGATTGTTTGGAATTCATAGCTTTTTTTTTTTTTTTTTATAATAAAAAATTTTTTATAATATTTTTATAATAAAAATTTACTCTATTGTAGGATCTTCGTATTACAATTTCGATCCACCAGATTTCTCACCATTACCAAAAAGATACAGAAGAGGAATCGATGATGACAACGATGATGTCGAGGAGGCATTTCGTTTACCAAAAGATGTTGAGGTGATGGAGGATTCGGTATGTTAATCTTGATTTTGTAGCAGTTGTGCAATTAACTAGTGTTATGTTATTTTCCAGTCTGCTTAATTCTGAATGATTTGCCTTTAGTGACTAGTTATTTAAACCTGAAATTTCTAATCGGTTTTTAAACCATATTCTAATCGTTTGCATTTGATTGATTTTTACTTGTTCCTTTTAAGACAATCACTACTATCCTAGCTTTTTAAAGTGACAGGAACGAAAATAAATAATTAAAAGGAGAGAAAATTTTTATGGAAGATGTTGATATTTAATGTTTCAACTTGCTACGTTACGCAATGAATTTGGCATCGCAGAGGCTAATTCCGATATGTCCATGTTTTCCTTTTTTTTTTTTTTTTTGAAGATCGATCATCAGTATTACGTAATGGAAATCAAAGCCAACAGATCAGACTTAATGAAAGATTACTACATTGATATAGCGGCAATGTTAGAAAAGCCAGGAACTGTTGGTAATAAAAGTCATCCATCACTATCAAATAGCTATAGAAGAGCCGTGGTGCGTTATACATTTGTTTAAAAATTTTCTAAGTAACACTATTTTTATTTCTCTAACCTAACTAGTAAGTTCAACTGTATCAGTAGAATTTTGAAGATATATACAACTTTTGTTACCTCACTTATTACAGTTATTGAAGATTAGTTCCGTAGTTTAACTTTTCATTTTCAGTGATTTTTTTTTTTTAATAGAAAATTTTTTTTTAGGCAGCTAAAATACAGTTCGATTTTCCTTTTTATGGTCATCGAATGAAAAATTTGACGATTGCTACTGGTGGTAAGTTATCAAGTTACTAACCATTTATTCTATTTTAAAATACCCTTTCCCTACTTTTTTTTCACAATATACATGTACTAAAAGTAGCTTTCCACTTTGTTTGTGTGTGTGAGTAGTATTCTAGAAAAAATATTCCCTCACTGCGCATAAATATATCATAGTTTTAAAATGATATTACTGATTTCAGATTGGTTGATATTTATAATATTACAGAAAACTGACGTCTATTACTTTTGATTTAAATATCAAAATATGGAACAAATAGAAGAAAAATAAATAGGATTACTAAATGTAAATTTGTTTGTGTCACAGGTTTTGCGTACATTGGTGATCAATCCCATAGCTGGTTAGCAGCCACACAGTATATTGCACCGCTTATGGCCAATTTCGATACACATGGAGAAAATGCTACCATTATGTACGCTGATGATGGAGAAAAATTTGTCATCGAATGGCGTAATTTACAACTTCGTGAACAGCGTTCAGGCACGATCTTTGTATACTGCCATCAAAAAATCATCAAACTTTGGAAATTTGATTTTCGGAAAAGTGACATTAAAAAACACAGTGCTAATTTGAAGACATATGATCAAGGATATTATCCCTGGCTGTTTTTAAATCTTCTTGCATTAAATGTTCTTTTACAGAATTTTTTTCTTGTTTATTTATTTTCAGTTTTGAATATAATTATTGTCAGATTATTATTTATTTATTTTTTTTCAGATGGTTTCTTCACTTTCCAAGGATCTCTGCACAAGAACGGAGATATCTGGTTCGTTTATAAAGACGTAAGTATTGAAATAATCCATATTTATATTCTTATTAATGTTAAATTAAAACTAACAAGCAGTAGTACAGATGATCAATAAGTATTGATATTGATTAATTTAAGTACTAGGTATCTAAGATTTTGTGTGTTTTCACGATCGTCTTTTTTGTTACAAAATTTTATGACATATAAAAAAGTGTCTTCAAGCCATCTTTTAGGTACCAATACCTGTAACAAACATCAGTGATTCACATCATCCAGTGAAAATTGGAATGAGTGATGCATATCTTTTCCATCACAGCGTGCATAATCCTCTTGCTCCTATTTCTCAACCTCGTATGTTTTTTAATTGCTTCCTATAATATTTTTTTTTTTCTTGCTCTTTGAATTATAATGTCGCAAAATACTTTTGTTGAAAAAGTCATGATTTGTCAGAATGTGGGCTCATTTCGCTTTGCTTTCTTTGCAGCATCGATAAAGCGCGTTATATATGAATACCATCGTATTGAAGTGAAACCATCATTGATTGTATCAAATACAGTCGTTCTATTAAAAGCACAACCAAGTATGAATACTTTTGCCTCAACTTTTTTTTATATTTCTAAATTTGACTTTATACTAAGTATGTAAATGGAAATCCCATCAATATTCCAGCATGCATACAATATCGGACTTGTGAAGAATGCTCCAATGCAACTTTAAAACATTTCAACTGCTCTTGGTGTCATTCGAAGGCAAAACATGGTGGACCATTCTGCTCTGATCAAGCTGGGTAAACTTTTCCTCCTTACTTTTTTTTTTTTGTGAATAAGATTTGGAAATTACAAAGAAAATTGCATAACTTAGTCTATTTAGATTACACAGGCGTCGGCAGCATTGGATCGAAGGAAATTGCAAGGACAACGGTAAAGTGACTTATTGCAGTGCAGACGAAGATTTTAATGAAGTCGATGATGAAGAGAGCATTCGAGATGCATCTGGTATCGTTAAACAAAAGATGACTTAAACTTAATGTAATTTCGACATTGCCTAGATTACCGTACACGGCTTTTTCTACCATCTACTGTCCATATTTTACACTAAATTTATAAGGTTGCAAGGTTTCTGCGAGATTATTTTAACAAATTGAGGACGAATTTGTGATTCTTGAGCGATTACTTAACTATTCAATTTTTCCTTCGTAATGACTTTTTCATATTTCGTCTTTTTAACTTTTTTATCTTATTTCATTATTTATTTTAACTACAAATATGTTGCAGTGGAGATCATGCATGGACTTTGTGTCGTAAAAACGTCGCTTATAATAGTTGTAAACATTCTTTGTGTTTATGGATATTATGCAATTATAGGATTTATTTGCAGGAAAAACGCGAGTGACAGCAAGGCCGTCAGAACCAGATGAAGTGGTTGCATGGGATCGTGAGAAAAAAATTAAGATTCCAGAGGTAGCGAAAGACAGTCAAGGTAACTTTGTTGTTTAAAATATTCACAGTTTTTGAATTAGTAAGGTTGAAGTTTAAAGGACAATTTAACTTAGTTGTACTATTAGAATTTATGATGAAATCAATCAGTTTCCAGATGGATTAGGCAGGTCTAACAGTGGATTCGTATCAATATTTTTTGTCGTAATCGGTGCTGTGCTTCTGGTTAGCTGGGCTTCATATGCATATTTCAATCCTCATACGCCATCAGGCCAACTGCTAATAAGGGTTAAATTTTCATTTACCTTAAAGAAGAAAAGATTCATAAGAATAACAAGTCGAATAGAACTGAAAAGATATCTGTGTATTAATTCTCATTTTCTGACAAGAAATATTTATAGAGTTATGTGAAAATATATTCTAAAGGAAATCTTAGATTTTGCTATTCTCAATTCTTCTACTTTGTTTACATTTTGAAACATTTTATATTATCAACTGTATAACATGCGCTTCGAGAAATATTTCAGTATCGTCCTTCAAGGTGGCATATGCCATCAAGTCATGTCCGATATAGTGCTTCAGTACACATGTAAGCAGTGAAAATAACTCAAGGGATTTTTGTGTTCAAATGATAGGTATGCGCATCGATATCGAATCTCATTGTTTGTTCATCATTTACTATATGCATGTTTGAAGTGGATTGCCAGTTTTCCATTGTTTTTTTTTTTTTTTCACGAAACTTCATAAAAAGTTCCTGTTTCTTTCTGTTTAGTTATTTTTATTCAAAGCTTTCTGTGCAGATGCTGATTTTATTTACATATTTGTTTAGACCTATAAAATAAGGTATAGAAGTGTAGAAATTATAAATTTAGAATAGCTATGCAGATATTCGAATTTTTATCAACCACGAAATTATTATTCGTTGTTTTCAGAGTTTTTCCAAATGATTTGCATTATTATTTCGTCATACAGCTGGCAATAATATATTGTTCTTTCGGTCCCTGTCTTTGATATTTATTTTATTGCGCGAGTATGAAATTCTTCCACGTTGTGTTTTATAAACAAATATCCTTTTTTTTTTTTTTTCGCTTTTACACTTGAATATTGCATAAGGTAGCAGTGGGAGCGAATAGAGATTATGCTGAATTTGTATGAAAAACTGGTCATTCTCTCGGTTTTATTTTGAAGCTTAATGTTTAAATTGTCAAGTAACAGTTTTCTGGTAGCACTTCTTTGATTTCATTTATTGAAACTCTTATATTGGAGTGTCGTTTTATTTTGTTGTAAGTGAAGTGCATATTAGGCTGTCAATTGTAAATTCCTTTATTTTTGTGGTTTTTGAATTTAAGCTTAATCATCCTGTTTGAATTCTGATTATTTTTACTCCTAGTGACTAGAAAAAAAAAAAAAAAAAAAAAAAAAATTGTTAGTTTCTTCCTACAATAATTTTTGTTTTTAAAGGTGAAGTACAGTTGAAATATTAGAACTCTCCTTTTTGATCATTAGCGTTGTGTCGCTGTTGTGTGTTACGTAGTTAAACATCGATCACTAATTTACTTGTAAGTAGCAAATCTACGATGCCAAATGTCATTTTGTTAATTGCTGATTTGCCATTTATACTTATTTATCAAAATAAAATAGATAAAATTTGGAAATTGAAAAGTTATTTTGTACAGTGCTTCTGCTTCCTTTTTTATCAGTTGGTAGCGTTTTTATTTTTTCTCTTTCGGATGATGTCTGTATGCATTTACAAAATTTAATGTTACTTTTATTATTCTTGTTTTTCACCTGCTACAAGGAAAAAAGAGGCAAATTTGTTACTTGTCCCATATCATTTTACATTTCATATTTTCATTCATTTATCAACTTATCACTTATCACAATAATTAAACAATCATCCATTGTCAACTTGAAGCATCTTTTGATATCCATTCTAACTTACATATTGAACATTTCCATACATTGTTTAGTGAGTTGTTAGAAAGTTGAAATTCTATAATAAGAAAACAAAAAATTTCAAATTTCGAAAAAAAAAATTCCCTTTTTCCTTATCATTTTAATGATACTTATAACTAAACTTCATAAGTTTTTCAAATCCGATACGCAAATAGCGTGTTACGTACATGCGCTTATGCTTTTTTTTTTTTTTTTTTTTTTTCAATAAAGATTGTTTCAGAACTATTCATACAGGATTATGTACTGGTTAAGGGATTGTAATTCAGGACAGGAAATTCTGATAAATTTTACGGAAAGAATATATTTTCCAAAGTTTGTAGGTAATTTTTCTCCCAGCAAAAAAAAAAAAAGTCCATATAGCAGCAGGAGCGAAAAAAAAAAAAAAAAGAAGAATCGAGAAAACAGACTCTTTCTCTTCTTTTCGAAAATAATTATATAAATTTAAGGAATTTTGGTATTGCAATAGCTATATTTCAATTTGTCATTGAGACATATTATGATTTTCCGTTTTTTCATAACAGCTTTTTTTAGGAGCTAACAAATTACAATATTTCTTCTCATTTCGATTACAAAATACTCATGCATTTCGATAGAAAAAGTTTTTATCGGATCATCTATTTGAAACAAACTTCTGCACAGAAATGATTATCACTTATCAGTGTTCATCAGTTTTTAGCATTATCAGAATTTTTACACACAAAAAAAAGGAAGAAAAAGATTGAAGAATAAGGGATATTTTATAAGAGATAAATTATTATATTGCATCATCGAACGAACATTCATTTATCATCCTTCAATCGTTGCCTTTCACTTCTACCGTAATCTGTTTAATTTCATTAATAGCACTTCTGAAAACTTCATTTGCATTCTTCCTCGATGAACCAACCGCTTAATCGTTAGATTTTTTGAAAAATTTCAATCATAATGATTGATATTCCATTTGCAGAATTATTTACAAATTTGAAATGGAAGTAGCTAATTTTGATAATTCACAATATTTTTTACTCTTAGTTTTTTTTTTTTTTTTTTTAAATACTTTTGATAACTAAAATAAAAATTTATTCATAACAATGAGGGAAAGAAATTTCAAACAGAAAAAAAAAAAAAGGAAGTAGGAAAATACGAAAACTAAAAGTGTAATAAGTATTTTAGAAAGGTTTATATGTGTGTGTTATTTATCACATTTCGATTACATTTATATAAAATAGTAAAGAAAAGAAAAGAAAGGATTAAAAGGTAAATATATTACATGGACGTTAAACACCAAAGAAGACGGAAATAAATATTACATACGTTTACTTATCACTTTTCATGTATTTAAGATGACTATTAATAGTGCTAGCTTTCTTTTACCTCTGGAAATGAATGAAAAGAAAAAAGAAATTTTATCATTATTCTTATTGATCATCAGCAAAACAAAAACATTTCCTATAAAGAAGTATTAATAAACAAATCACAAAAGTAATGACAACTATATTAAAAGAAAAAATTAACTTTTAAATCATTTTCATCATAAGCTGTCTTTTTTTCTTTTTTAATAATTTCCACATTTTATAAAGAAAACTTCACTCTTACTTAATTATTGCAAAAATTACTTCAACGTAGAAAGTTTGAAAAACAAAAAAAAAAAAAAAAATCTACTTGCATCGTTGAAATGGATTATTGGTAAATAAGAAATAATTCAGAGAGATAAAAATAACTTAAAGGAAAAAAAAAAGTCGAATATACCATTCTTATCACTTTATTTGTTATATATCGATGAAAGGTTTTTATCATTTCTAATATTAGCAAAGAACAACTACAAAGATAGAAACATTTCATGTTAATAGTGATAATTTTTGGTTAATCTCTTTCTTTTTTTTTTTTTTAATTTATAGCAGAAGTTTCGCAAAAAAAAAAAAAAAGTTTTAGCATTACATGTGTTATAGTGTTAAGCTAAGTAAACTAGCAAAAAAAAAAAAACTAGCTTAGGAAGTTTCTTTTTAGACTTTTTCTAAAACGCTAGAAGAAGTACTGTATTACATATATGTAATGTTTATTTCTCTTTAGCTTGAAAAAACTACTCATCCAAAAAAATTTAGAAATTAATATTTTAGTTGACCTCATTTAAAATTTATTTTCTAAACATTTGTGAAGCATAAAAAGGATGAAACACAAAAGTTTTCCATTATAGTTTATATACATGAAAATAATGGAATGGAAAAGCAAAAGAAATATTATATGCAGCAAATGTCAAAAAAGATACACAAAACCTCAGCTAGGTATTTATCATTACCTTTTACTACTATACGCTCTTATTAATAAAAGGCTATTTAGTTTCGTACTGAAATAGTAGCACAGTATCAAAGTATTATCAGAAATATATTAAACAATGATAAAGTAATAAAATTTGCTAAAGAAAAAAGCTCAAAAGTAAAAAGTAAAGCGGTGAAATCCAGACCAATCAATTTTCATTCACAATCATACGGTAGTTGAATGAGTAACGCCACATCTTCAATAATGTGGAATTTTTCTTACCCAAACTTTCGCATCATGAAGATTCATATGTTGAAAAAAAAAAAAAACATTTAACTTAAAGAAAGATTAAACCGAGAATCGTTCCCTAAAACTTTCAATTTTTCTGAAGTTTATCGGAAAAAAAGAAATAATTTGCTGACTATTAACAAGCAAAAATTTTATTCAATGGATGTTAATTGTTACTAAATGTTTGATAAATATAAACAAATTAACATGGGATATATGGAAATGGAAATATTTAAAATGCTTGTTACAAAAGAAATGGGATAAGAGGTAGTAATAAGCAAGTCGCCATGAAAAAGCGATACACAGATTTATGCTTTTCAAGATGAAATCTTTTTTTTTTTTCTTTTCATAATTGCATATACCCAATAAGAATTGAATAAAATTCTGCAAAAGTTCATTTCTGTGAAGAAACAATGTATTTCATGGACTTTTCCTTACAAAACAGAAAGATTATTTTGTATTTTATACAGTGCAGACTAATTCCTGGCACGACTTTTTGCTTTTGATTATAATACAAGCAAGGATGAGGAATAAATTTACCAACAATTAAAGATATCACAATTATTTAGAAAAAATTGCATCCATTTACATGATACTTTTGAAAATAACAATAAAAAAGAATGCAATAATTCAACAAGTTTGTGTGCAAGAAAAACCCACTGGGCCTTTACGCTGAGTTAAAATACTTTCAAGTGTTTTTGGGAATATACTCATCACTTTAAAACGTGTACCCATACCTTTTTCACTTAACAACAGTTCACACGATTTAAGCAAATTATTTCTTTCTTCCTCTGTTTTACAACTTTCTAACAATTTTTTCAGCCTTAATCCGATTCCCATTTGAGCCAGAAATTCTCTGAAACTATCGACGATGATGTTACCAACTTTAGTGAGTTTAGTACAGATTTATTGCTGATATCCAAAAGACATCCTACCTTTTCAGCAAAGGAAATATTCAATAGACGTTTTGTTAAAAAAAAAAAAAAAAAAAAACTCATCTAGACTAATAACATCACGGCAGAGTAAACTGAAGAATGAAATTCTGCACTATATATTAAATCATTCTTTATATAATGGAAAGCCACGTGAAAGCCATGCTAACAATAAAAAAAATTTTATCATGAGATTTTGTAAATTATAAAAAATAGCTAACCGTTGTTCAGTCGGGCCAAAAACCAGTGCTTGGTCTTCGACAAGACTCTTTAAATGTCCAAAATTAACATCCGCAGTTATATCATGCTCTCCAGGACTATCCAATGGGTGTACAATTTGATGACCTTTGTAGGCTCGCAAAGATAAATCTTTTCTTGTACCATCATGCCCATAATCTACTATCAAAGCAAAACCACCGAATTTCGTAATGCTATCAACGACCTAAATTACAGCATCAGTAAACTTAACTGTCAACATAACTAAAAATTACATTTAGCATTTAATTTTTTTCACAATTTCAACAATTTCTGATACCACCTGACTAACATACGTACTCGCATCGATACTAATCTCCCATTCCTTTACTGACAAATCCTGACGAATTCTTTTCGGTAACAGTCCCCTGCAAAACATTCCTCGCAATCCGTATAAAATAAGCAAGAAAAAAAAAGTGCTTTGGAAGCACACGAAAAAAGGAATTGAATAAAAAAGACATATGTCCGAATATTTTGGAAAAAAATGAAATCAAATGAAAATTTACAATGTATGCAAATTTTCGGATCTTGATAGCATAAAACAAAGGTTGCCTTCCTTATCCAAATTCACATACACTTCATGCCATTTGCCGTCAGCGTCCCTTCTAAACTGATTTATTGGCAACGCATCCAAAAATTCATTGCTTACGAATACAGAAAACTGCAAAAATCATAAATCAATTTCCTATTCTGCTTCACATGAATAAGAAAGTGACTTAATTTCAAGAAGTTACTTTAGCTGGAATATCATCAACATTGCGATACCAGTATATCGGAAAGCCACTTTTTGTCATATTTGACCGCACATACGGTTTTCCATCGACAAACTGCGATGGCTGCTCACAAAGTAAAGATTCTTGCTGACATATTAAAGCATCAGATGTTTCTACAAGATGAATAGACCCTTTTGTCTCCTAAAAAAATGGACTTAACATACCCTTCAATAGATAACAACAAATAATTCGACCATGGAAAGTGAAAAAAAAGGAATGATAAGAAAATATATACTTTAAGTCGTCTTAATACACGTATGATATCGTACATTAGCTGTCCTGTACCAGGGCCATTTTCTACTAGCTGCCATTCATCATTATAACCTGAAAGCACCTGAAATAATTCGATGTCAATAGTTGTAACTAGTCGAAATACAGCGTATATTCAATTTTTTTTAAATAGCCTTNAAAATATATACTTTAAGTCGTCTTAATACACGTATGATATCGTACATTAGCTGTCCTGTACCAGGGCCATTTTCTACTAGCTGCCATTCATCATTATAACCTGAAAGCACCTGAAATAATTCGATGACAATAGTTGTAACTAGTCGAAATACAGCGTATATTAAATTTTTTTTAAATAGCCTGNAGCCTTATCCTAACACATCTTAATCATCGTATCATGACAAATCATAGTAACACTTCAAATGAAACAGTAAGATAAAAAGTCCGAGAAACACTGAGTTGTCAAGGTGTGAAACGGAATACCAGTATTCTTGAGCTCGTAGTAACACCATATACCAATAAGTTCACCGAATATTTGAGTTAGTTCTGGCGCTGTAATGAAGTCACCTTTTTCACCAAATATCTTACTACCATGACGTGAATAATAGCCACCAATAGGTGATGAAGCTGTTAGACGCATATAATCTGCAACACTCATCGGTCCATTCAGGTTAATTTTTTGCTGCAAAAAGGATGATTAGCAATATACTAATACTAAGTAAAACATAACTTATAAGAATTCACTTCCTTTTTTTTTCTCCCCATCCATTTCGTTAATCTGCAGAAGAAATTATTTATCCATTGCTAATATGTAGAGGAAGAAATCTTAAGGTTACTTATTATAATACAGTATTATGAAAATCAGTCCCTTTGTGAATTAAACAACCATTGTGTAATTATAGTAACAAGTGGTAAAATACATAATGAAATATTTAAAATACCTTAATAAAGTGCAATAGTTGATTGGAATATTGCTCTCTTGATGGTTTCATTTCATGGATTTCAGTAAGAAATCGTTTTGCAACAGCTGCATAGACTGTACAACGTTTATGGCTATTAAGCAGTGTTACGAAAATCGGCAGCTTTCCCAGAATTTGTGGTACCATAAGTGACGAACCTGAAACTTACACAGTGCCGTAAGCGACAAATCTGAAATTAGCGTAGTGCTACAGATTGAAATGTACTAATAGTACTAACAGTCATAGTTGCTTTAAAAGTAGAAAGATACCTTCAAGAAATTTGTCTCTAAAATTAAAGCTTTCAAAATCTTATTAATCTTTATTCACTCCTCGAAATTCGTACTCTCTCTCAATCGTTATTATCACTGTAGCTACCCTAGGATAAGCATGCTATTTTTCTATTCCTATCATTTTCTACTAGGAATATTTCTTTCTTTCGAAATAATTTGTAGCGTATGGTGAGTGTGTAGGGCCAATGTGCAACATCTGAATCCCAGCCAGGAGATCTGAGTTTTGTTTTTTTCATTGTTTCCGGATATCTGAATTCATTTGTTCTCCTCTTTTATATCACAAATTTAAAACTTAATAAAAGTTAAGACTACTGTAGAAGTGAAATGAAGATAGAGATATCTTGATTGGCATAATTTACGGAAATGACAACAAAGCTCAAAGCAATCATTATAATACATATGGGAAAATCTACGACAAATTTTTCATGTTGAAAGAAAAAGTTACGACAATAATAACTGTTACAGTATACATTACAAATGATCATATTACTACTAGTTGAAGCTATCATTGATATACTGACTGCGATAAAAGATATGTTATACATATGCTACTATTGAGCATCCATACAGTCACTATCACGGTAAAAAAAAAAAAAAAAATCGTAAGTTTGATAAAAGCAATAAAAACGGTTTGAAAAACAAAATGAGAGCAAAAGTTTTCGAAAGCTATAAACTGGGAAAGATTAATTGATGAATTAATTTCCTTTGGGAATTGTTGATATAGCCATTTTCAAGAACCATTTCAAAAGTTTCCTATCATTTCAATCTTTCCTTTCTCACTGATCGATAGATGAAACAAATAGATGGAATTTTTTTTTTTCCCTCTCTCTCTCTCTCTCTCTTTTGAAATGAAGCAGAAGGAGACAGAAGAATGAATCCGTTGAAGCTGTTAACATTTCATCAAAACATAATAATTGTCAAATTTTGCTCAAAATTAATTAATATATTTTAATATTTTTTTCTTTTTCACTAATTTTAAACTATGCTAGGTAGGTATGAAATGAATGATATATTGCAGTAATAAATACCATTTATATTAATTAAATTTTAATGAAAATTAAAGCAAAAACAAAGGAAATTAATTAATTAATCTGTGCATGTTGTTTTTCAAATTTTAATCAGTAAAACTAATTACAGCATCTCATCGTAGTATGACTGATGATTATAACAGCAAAAGTGATCATTTATAAGCATCCTGTTTATGCATGATATATCAATTAACTATGATTAGGTAAGCTAGATTAATTATGGCATTATTAGGGAAGAAATTCTGATATTTATCATGGTTTAATTGAGAGAACTGAACTTCTTTCCTCTTCTCTTCTCGCAGCATTGCTTATCAATGTGAAATGATTAATTAAATTCAAAATATCACTATAATAAGTCAAAAATTTGCCAATCATACAAAATTATTGAAATTTTTGAATTTTTAGCAATATCGTTCAAAAATTCTGCAACTTTTCAATTATCATAACTGATATGGAGACATCTCTGAGAATGATGATGGTAATAATTCTTGCCAAAACATTAAGTTTTAAAAAATTTGTGATTTCCAAAGAAAAAAAATGAACTATCTTTCAGGTTATACATGAATGATTTTATATATTCTTTTATGATTCTGCTAATATATAAAAGTAAAAAATGAAAATTGATTTAGATAATATTAAGTTCCCATATTGGTTAAGATATAATTAATTTCTTTTTTCTTTCTTAAATTTACAGACTTTTAAATGGGGAGAAAAAAAAAGCTTATGTCTTTTTTGCTTTGCTTTTTTTCGCTGTTTTCGTCAATATACGAAAACAGAAAACAAACAGTGAATAAAAATATTATTAATTAGTTAATTTTTCTTTTCTTTTCTTCAAAAACAAAAAAAAAAAATTAAATTTGTGGCATGCATCTTTAACGTTCGCTTTCACATTTTTTTTTTTTCTTTTTGATAAAATATTATCAAATATTTGGTTGATTCTTTGTTGTTATTAATTAAAATAATTTTTTGAAAATAAAAGAGGAGATCAAATTTGTAAAGTGTAAACTTCTTATCAACATATGCACTTATCAGTGAGGATGCAAAAATGGAAAGGAAAGAATTGGTATTGAAATTGTTGAAATTGAAAGGAAAATGCTACAAAATGTCCCTCTTCTCAGGCCTTTCCCATTCATCCTTCGATGGAAGTAAGTATTATTATCAAAATTATTCTTATATATTTTTGGGATAGAGAAAGGGGTAGGCCACATTCTTCCTTCGCTTTATTACAGATTCGCTTCAATAGAAATTTCGTTTGGGCCAAAAGCAAAAGGAAGAAGAAGAGAGAATTGGCCGGAAGCCTGAAGCTATATGCATTGGGCTAATGTACTTGACCAAGACGAAGGACTATTTTTCGTCTCTTTCTCCTCTTTTACAATCATTTTAGTGATTCAGTATATAATAATGGCACAATTGAATCCTTTTCCTTTTTGTTTTCTGCCTTTTTTTTTCCACAATTTACAAAATAATCATATGTCAATCAATACACTAGCATTATTGCCATTTACTATTATTATTATTATAATTACTTTCATCATTATCATTATTATTATTGTTATTGTTATTATTATTAATTATTATCATTACTATTAGGTTCAAATTTTTGCTTTTGATCTCATATTTTTCGATTCATCAGACGTAATTAATTAATTGTTTCTTTTTTATAGTCTGTTTTTTTAAAACTTCATTAATGATAAACAAAAATATTTTTGGCATTTCATGCGTTTTTTTTTTTTTTTTGCAAATTTTTATCGTTTGAACTAATTTTCCACTTTCTTCCCCTCTTTCGTTTTTTCAAATGTCAGGAAGACTAGTTTATAAATTTTATTAAATTTTTAATATTTTCAGTTTTGCATTCATTTCATTGGTAACTTGTTATCGAAGTAATTAATTACTGGAAATGACTTCTTTGCCGGCAAAACATGTGAAACGATGCATTGAAAAGAAGCCAAAAATTTATTTTTTTTCCATTATTTGCGGTTGCAGATAGATAAGAGAAAACAAATAGCCAATCAATGTACAGTTCTCAAATAATTTTTCTGAAGTTTAAAAATTTTCAAAATACGGTAGGACTAAGAAAATTTTCGAATTTGGTAGTTAAATCATTTCTTTAAATCGAGCAGAAATAATAGAAAAAAGTTGCAACAGAAATATGTATAAGTTTGCAAGAGCAATTAAAAAACTTTTAAATTTAATGAATTGAAAAGAATTTTAGCAATTAGACTGAAGCTGCAGATTATTAATGACAAAAGAAATAATATTTAAATTACTTGTAGAAGTTCAAAATTATACTTGCAAATAATGAGCAAGAGAAAAATGTAAAAAAATTTACAGTATTTTGACTAAAAAATTATGTTCATATGTTATTGAGTACTTATTACTTAAGCAATCCACTTTTTATATTTGCTTTAAAAATTGCAGGAAAGAAGAAAAAGAAAAAGAAAGTCTCTTTTTTTTTTTATTAATTAGTCATGTTATATTAAATTCCATTTATCACTACGGTGTAATGATCAATTTTTTTTTTGTTATTTAATTAAAATTTTAAGCAATTTTTTGCAAAAGTTTGTTAAAATCGCCTTTGCATATAAAAGATTTGTTGAATTCAAAATTTTTTAATAAAAATAAGTAATGTGGAAAAAAAATTTTCCTTCTTGTTTTTTAAAATAATCGAAATTTCGCATTTCGTTCAATTTATTAATGCTTCAGACATTTTAAAATAACTGCATTCTTTTCGTGCAAATATTTACTATTTATTTGAGCAAGAAATAAATAAATCAAACGAAGAAATAATAAATAAGCAAATAAAATGAAGTTTTAACTTTTTCCGTTTAAGCTTTACAATTTAGGCTTCTTTTTTCCCCTTCCAAACAATGACATAAATTTTCGGCAGCTAATTTAACTAGAAACCATTTGATTGTTGCCCACTGAGAATTGGAAATTTTAACTAAATGTTACATTTTCAATAAATTTTTCGCATTAGTTAAAAGAAAAATATGAAAATATTTTAAAATGGGAACAAAAATGAAACAATCAGTCAGTATGAAAAGAAATAAATAAACATATCATGATATTAATTTTATTTATTTATTTTTTCGTTTGATCAAAATTTTCTTCTTATCTTTAAGTATTACACTCGTATTTATTGTCTTGTTTTTAATTAGCATCGAAAAGAGCCCTCCAATTTATTCATAAATTGATTAGGAAGATCGAATAACCCATGTTAGGCATATTTGAAATCAAATTAAATAACTGTGCTGAAGTTAGCAGTGCAGTAAATTAGACATGTCTTTTCTCATATAGTGATAGTAAAAAAAAAAAAAAAAAGAATTGATTACAAATGTAACTTGATAAAGCAAAAGAAGTACTTAAATTGAATTAAATTGAAAAAAAGATTTATAAAACAAGATGAAATCTGTTTGCTTGCTGACTAATGCTGCTTTATCATTAATAATTTTAAATCGACTTAGAATTTTGGATCGATGTAAATCCATTTGTAAGCAAATTGCAGCAATTCTAAAGCAGGAATATTGAGTTTATGAATTTAGCATTTATTGATTCCAAGAATTAATGATTTCGGCGTTGACTTATTTATTCCTAGTTTGGGCAAATTAAATTTATTTTCCATTACGAAATGCGATTCTTTCTCAATTTAGTTACAAACCTCAAAAAAAAAAAAAAAAAAAAAAATCAAATCCTAAAATGTATTCTAATAATTTAAGGCTGTCATCAGTTCAAAATTGTAAGCCCTTTAACCAGCAATTATTTTATTCTTTTGAAAAATGTCGAATTTTTTTTTTTTTGAAAAATACCATAAACTCTTTAAAATTTTTATTATTTTCAAGCCATCAAAAATTTTTTCTTGCGATTAAAATTAACTTTTCCACATATTTTACATTAGAAAAAAGGTGCATAAACAGGCGGTCATCATACACTTTGAATAGTAATTAAAATGCTTATATAATGAAATTTTAGGGAAAAGAGAGTAATTTTTTAATAATTGACCGATTAACCTGCTAATAAATTAAAAATGACATTAAAATGGTCTTATAGCATAAGTACTAGTAAAAAAGACTTTAGAAGGCCAATTTTATGAAATAAAATTTAAAAGTTTTAAATTTTAGATAGCATCTGGGGGGCGACTTCATGCTGTCTACTATAATAATATCATCGCTTGTTTTATTTTATACAATGAAAGCATTTCGCCTTATCGATGAGTTCGTTTGTTTCTTCGATTTTCTTTGCTGTTTTGATTTCATTCCTTTCCAATTCCTATATTAGTTGTGATATATTCATTTTAAATAAGCATTAATTTTTATGCCAAATGCAAATACTACTCTATTTTGAAAGAAAACTTGTCTGAAAAGAAAGAATAATAAAAAGGAAATGAAATACTTTTCAATGTATACTTACTGGAAAATAAAAGAATAAAAAAAATGCCATTTAAATATTTGTATTATTAATTAATATACATCAGTTACTTGATGTAATTATTTGTTATATAAATATCTAAATTCTTTCAACAAATTAAAATATTCCTTTGCATTTTCATTGATAATTTAATTTAACCAAAAAGTAGATAAGATGATGTATATTGTTGTAAAGAAAACTGAGAAGGCTACAAAGAAATTTTTTTTTTTTTTTTTTTGCACAAATCATCACTGATAAAAGTGAATAAAATAAATTTTTCAGTGAATGTGATTCTCATACAAAAAAAATCTCAGAAATATTAGACACTCTTATCGATAATAAAACTTATGATAAGCGCTTAAGACCGAATTATGGTACAGAACCGGTAAATGTTGGCATAACTATACATGTTTCAAGTGTTAGTGCTGTATCCGAAGTTAATATGGTATGATATAGTAATTATGCAGTACGTGATGGAGTAATTTGATAAAAATAAAAAAAAAAAAGACTGCGAAAGTTTTATTTTTGTATTGAAAAATATGTATCAAATTTCTTTACTATTATAAAATAATTTTATTTTAATTTTAATTTTTTCTTTTCTTTTTTTTTTTTTTTTTTAGGATTTCACGATTGATTTTTATTTGAGGCAAACCTGGAATGATCCGCGGCTTGCATTTCGACATTATCTGTATGGAATCTTCGAGAATGATATCGATTCATTAACAGTTAGTTAATTTTTTTTGATTTTTCTGTAATTTTGATAATTAAACTTAACTCTTTGAGATTCGAAATTAATTTCATTAAACAAGATTTTTTGAATAAAACCATTCTTGTTAAATTTTAGTTACTAGGTTTTAGTTTTAAATGAATTAAAATTACAATGATAAATTGTCGCCAGAATGAAAAGTAAGTTGCTTGAGGGTTCTGAGATGCCTTCGTATTTTACATTAGTTAAGACATGAGACTTTGCATAACCACCGCTTATCATCAATTTATTACTTAGTCAACTAAACGATAATATTATTTCTTATAGTTCTCAAGATAAATTTTGATAAATTTTCTTATAAATAATTTACATGCAGAAGAATTTTCATCATTTTGTTGAAAAAAAAAAGTTTGTCCAAATTTTCAAATGAATAAAAACATATATTCTGTCATTTTAAGTAATAAAATTCAAAAAGCGCTCTTGATTGCTACATGTAATATTGTGATTTAAATGAAGTCAAAGAATTTAAGTTTTTCAGCTTATCATGATTAATTAATTTAAATCAATTTGAAGGTTGGCGTTGATTATCTTCAAAAATTATGGAAACCGGATACGTTTTTTCCGAACGAAAAGAAGTCATACTTTCACATCACCACAACGCACAATTCATTCTTGCGTATTTATCCAAATGGGAACGTATTTACCAGTCAAAGGTTTAATTTATTCTTAAATTAATTTATTCTTAAATTCATAAAAAAATTTCAATAAATCAAATTTATGAAATTCGTAAAGGAAAAAACCAGCAGATTAGTTTTTTTTTTTTACCAAGAAGAATACAAAAATGTCAACATTTCTATTCGATTTAGTTTTTGCCGAATAATAATCCGCTATCCGTGAGAGTAACGGAAATTTTTGCAATTCTTATCGTAAATATATACTAGAAAATTATTTACCAACTGAATTTGCTTGAAGAAGTTATATCTTCTTCAATAGTTCTACTACTAGCATTATTGCTTTAACAGAATATCAAGACAATTATGTATGTGTATAATTAAAAATACTACTAAATAAATGCAATTAAATACTTGAAGTTCAAAATTTTTAATCTATCATTACATTTTAAAATGTTAAATAATCTGCAAATATTATTCAGCAGTGAAAAAATTTTCAGACTAACTGTTACAGCAACATGTAATATGAAACTTCAATTATTCCCGATGGATTCTCAGCGATGCAAACTTGAAATTGAAAGTTGTTAGTTTCAGGGAAAAATTTTCCTTACAAAACTTTATCGCATAATAAACTAAGGATATTTGACAACATAATATCTGATACATACAAAATATTTGCCACTTTAAACTTACAATAAACATTTTTGATTTAATTCATATTATTGAAATACTAGCAAAGAAATTATGATTACGAATAAGTATTTAAGTTATAATAGACATTTTCCATCTTCATTAACATTATTTAATAAACCGATAAAATAATTATAATATCCAAATAGTACGCATAATACTTGTCTCTTCAAGTATTCAAGTTATAATGAACATTTTTGATCTCAGTTCATTTTCTTTGGTGTATTTGTGAAAAAAATTACATTTTTTTTTTTTCTCAAAATATGCTTCAGATGGTTACAGTGCATTAGATATTGTTTATTATTTCAATAACTCAAAAGCAATTTCAAAATCGGACTTTGAGCTACCTCAATTTGTACTTGTTGATATGCAAGTTGCATCACGAAATATTGTTCTAAGCTCTGGTAAGAAAAAAGACTCATTCGTTTAAAAAGTGCTGAAAATTTGATATGAAAAAATTTCACTTTTTTTCGCCTAAATTATAAATTTTTTAGAATTTTTATTTAACTAAAATTCGTTTCTTCAGATTTTCTCTCTTTTTTATTCTTTAAATAATATTATTTTATTGCTGAGAAATTTTAATATCTTCCAAAATGCTCTGCTCCTTTTTTATAAATTTCATATTTGCTTATTTTTCTAAAAGTGTCAAAAACTATATTATCTTAAATTATATCAGCTTGATCAATTTTTTAAATTGTCTTTTTTTTTTTCTAAATAAAAATTCATCAGTCTCATTAAATTTCAAAGTTTTTAAAAAAATTACTTTGTATCATTACTTGAATTTTATGATTAATTTGTTTTCATTTTTAAATACTTACATTTTAGGTAATTATTCACGTTTAACGTGTGCATTTCTATTCAAGCGAAATATAGGATTTTATATAATTCAAATTTATCTACCCTCAACTTTAATCGTTGTCATTTCTTGGGTATCTTTCTGGCTTAACCGTGACGCAACACCAGCACGTGTGGCATTAAGCGTACTTACGATACTTACGATGACTACGCTTACTGCAACAACAAATGTCATCTTTTACATTTAATTTTACAATCATTCTCACTATCTTTCATTTAATTAAGACACATAATTTTTATTTGAATTTGGTAAATTTAGTTAGGTTGAATTGAACTGCAAATTGTTTGTTAAGATTCATATTTTCTTGCAAAATAATTTTATTGTTCAATGCTAAAATTGAATAAAATGAAAAGAGATTGAAATTGAAGTTGAAAAAGTGGAATTTTTCTATTTGTTGCCTAAATTTATGATCAAAATTACAGGCCTCATTGCCCAAAGTTTCATATGTTAAAAGTATCGACATTTTTCTTGGTTAGTGAAGATGTATCATTGTACAAGAATGATTCAGCCATTTTGTTTCCTAAATTAAAATTCAATTTAAATGCATCAGCAATGTAAGTTCATTCTCATAGTATGGGATCATTCTCGAAAAGCACATCACTGATAATTTTATTGAGTGAAATCATTAAACTGATAAATTACTTTCAGGTGTATCATTCGTTATGGTATTCAGTTCACTACTTGAATTTGCAGCTGTTGGATATATCAGTAAACGGATAAAAGTGATCGAAAAGAAACGACAAGATATGCAAAGGTAAATTTTAGTGAACTCATTCAAATCTTTGAATTAGATTGTGATAATTAGCTTATTAAAATTATTTCTTTTTTTTTTTTTTTTAAGAGCTTGCAATAATGCAAAAAACTAGCGATGTTTCCAATACTTTCGAACTTAACGATAATTTGTATTTAAAGAAAAAATGTGCTGCAATTTAATTAAATTAATCTTCTCATGTAGCTTATGCATGATATAGCAATCACTGTAATTATATTTAAGAAAATTATTGAAGATTTGAAAATTAAAAGCGCCTACAGTATCCGGCTGCTTCTACCGTACCAATAATAAATTACAGCATCATATGTTTGAGAAAATTACTTACATTAGAAAATGAAAAAAGAAATTCTTCTAATAGTAACAAATAATACCATTTTTTTTTTCCTTTTTTAAGGAAATTATCGAATATTCAAGAACTAAGAGAAGCCACAGTATCAAATTATTTTTATACTATGCCATCGGCAACAGATAATGCAATAATTCCGCTTTATCATCCATTTTATTCATCTCGTGATAAAAATTCTAATCTTTACAATGGCGGTGAAATTAATCCACCTGTAATTTTAAAAAAGGTTTGTGTTTATAAATAAATAAATAAGTAAATGAAATATATTCAGGACATCACGAAATATGATATATTATATAATATATTCAGGACATGAAATACTGCAACCGCACTGTTATTTAAGCAACAGTTATGTAGACTATAGACTACTGTAACTTTAAGCAAATTAAATGTCTCTTTATCTCATTTTAAAGGAATAAAAGCCACGAGCAAGCATAATAATCTAAATTTGTATAAAATTAACTGATAATAAATGATAATTTTTGATTAGTTACGGATAATTTAGGGCGAATGTCAATGTCCGATACCGCCGCCATCACCAACATCCATAATTCACATAGAAGAAAAACCAAAAGAGGAATATATGTTACTGTTTTGTGTCATAAGACCCAGTGAAATTGATAAATATTCGAGATCCATTTTTCCATTGGTAATAAATTTTATCTATTCAAAAAATGGGAACCAAAAAACTTTCATCTTAATGCTTTCATTTTCTTCTTTTTCAACTTCATTACAGTTTTCTTTCTTTTAATTCTCTAATTTAAAAAACTACCCATTTCAGATTTTTCTAATATTCAACATAATATATTGGTTCTATTATTATAGTATTAGCAAAAAAGAGCTTATGGATATGGAATGATATGAGATAATTTCGATATTATCATTTCATTTTTCCTAACTTCTGTCTATTGCAATTTCATCCATTAATTCTCAGGAACTGATGATGCCCTTAAAAAAGGGAATATAACTTTGTTTCATAAGTTTTGCTTGTAAATTTTAATATAATTTGAAAATAAACACTTTCTATACGAATTATCGCAATCATTTAACGTTATCAATTTATCATCAACAATCGCTACATGCTACTTTTGTCCACAATCTCTAATTGCACACATCTTTTCGGTACAGTTAACAATTTCTGAGAATACTCTAGAATGTAAACGATATACGAATCATCAATCTCTTCTATATCAATCATCACAGAGAATGCACAACCATACTAATTTAATTTTGAATTTAATAGGCAACTATGTACCACCCAATTAGAAAGTGACAAAATGCTCTTTTAAAGTAAAATATTTTGCAACACCTTAATAAATTACCAGAAGGAAAGAAAACTGGGAATGAAGAACTCGATCACCGAAATAATTACAACAGCTCAAAGCATTAAAGGCATCACATGTCTCAATTTACAACGGGCCGCATAAGTTTTAGTGTGAAATTGCGAAGCTGCTTGAAGTGTTTTCTTAGAAGTTGGGGAATGGATTTGACTTCTGCGGCTTTATTTATTGGGAATCGATTTTCAGTAAAGTAAAATTAACTAAGGTTGAAGGAAATTGTGAAGTTTATTGCGATTATTGTAGTTTGTGGAGTTGTAAATTACCAAAGTCTCTCTTCGGTCAAGTTAATTTAAGTGTGACTTGAAAAAGTGTTATTTTTATGTTCTTCAGATAATCATATATACAGATATAATGGTTAATATATCGCAAGATTTATTAGACAGATTTTACGATTTAGCTGATTTCGAGGAAAATAGACGTCATACTGCGATATTATCTATTTTAGATCAAGTAAGTTATGTCTAAATTTTTAACTGCTTCATTTTTCCTTCCAGAAAATGAAATGAGCTCTTCCTAAATGTTAAACCTCATCTTTCTCTCTCTGCAGAGCTCTCTTTCGATTAAGCATTCCTTACATAGTTGGTAGCGAGGTTATGCTTTCGCTGTTTTTTTTTTTTTTCTTTTTTTTGCTTATGAGAAGGATTGTTATTTTTCATTAAAAATTAACAAATGTAGTAAGAATGCCAAACATATAAAATCATGGCTTTCGGTTTTCGTAATTTGTCTTACTAGATTTATGTCAGTAATATAACGAACCAATAATACATTGTTGGCATTAATCATGCAGAAGATGATAGAGAAATAAGGTGGCCCTGAAAACTGTTTTTCAGTTTGAGAAGAATGGTTCGTATTGTATAGAAAGATTGGTAGCTGGTTTGGCATCATCACGAGCTGCTGCACGTCTTGGTTATTCAAATGCACTCACTATTATTCTTTCCTCATTTGGAAAAGACTGGCCAATTGAGATGCTTCTCAAATTGGCCGATGAGAAATTACCGTTAAATAAAGTAATTCGTTTTTCATAACCTCTTGATTTAGTAATTTTTAGACGAGAGTTGTTTACATTGATTGCGCTATCGAAGGAGGGAGGACTGTTTTAAAGAAAATAACCTGGACACTTTCACTGAGGGAAATTAGGATTCTTTCGGCTATATTGATTTAATATTTGTTGCTTTTAAGTCTTTTTACTTATTTTATCATAAAACTGTAAGTTTTAGGAAAGTCCTGGATCAGTTTTGGGCCAACATTTACTTCATTTGGCTCTGGTGAATAGCAATGCTTACAGCCAGGTATATATATCTGTACATTCCTTTCACACATTCGCAAATCTCGAATGTTCTCGTTGAATCTCCATCCTTTATCCACTTAAATTACATTCTAGGCTTTGTGTGAAATAGGAAAGCGAGAAATGAGCCTAGCGGAGAAACAAAGCGGTTTGTCCTATGCAATAACTGATTTATTAGCTCAGTGTTCGAATAAATTAGGAGAAAAAAAGTTTGCGAAAGAATTCTGGCCTTTTGTGAAAGAAAATGTTACTAAACCACTGGATTCGCTTTCTCCGGAATGGTTTTATTTTGCTCTCAATGTTATGGAGAAACACAGTGTAAGTTACATACATATTTTTGTGTTTCCAGTATGGTTTTAGTGATGAAACTCTAGTGTTAAATTTTATTACATCTATCATCTTTTTAAATATTTTTTCAAATTTCTGCTAATGATAATTTGCTGCAGGATACGTTGAAAACTGAGGTATCGTTCTTGTCATCTAGTGGTCAATTATTTATCGCCGATAAGGACTTTGACATGGTCATAAATATTCTAAAGGTAATTCTATAAATGTAATTTTGAAATATTAAGTTTTTTTTTTATTTCCATTATGCCGACTGTTGATGAATGTTTAATTTTAATTGATTTATTCCTGGAATTTCACGATACTAAAACTTCTTTGTGGAATAGTTTCTGTTTCAAGTCCAAAAAGTTGGAATTCTTGGCAAGCAGATTGCAAAGATGACTTTACTTAAGGCACATTAAGTGATTAAAATAAATATTGGAAAAATTGTTAAGAAAACGACTGGTTTTGCTGAGAATGAGCTTATATTGAAATTGTTGCTGCTTTCACGGGTATCGAACTGCTTTGAAGCAGTTTACAGCAAAATTATCGAAAAATGGATGTATCATGGCGATCTGCACAAAGTAACAATTAGTACATATTTTATAATAATATATTTGGATCTTGTCAAATTGAATTTTTTTTCTTCTTATCGGACTGTTGACAGTCAACGTCAGGAATTCCTCGTGAAAGCAAAAGCTGGCCTTGATTTATTTAAAGCTCTTTCAAAAACGCTCTGTGCTGAGCAATTTCGTAGCAGCGATGATCGAATGCCGTTTTCCTCATCTTGTATCACTTTCAGGTCATATCTCGAGCACTGCCGTTTATTAATACAATGCTACATCAAATTGATTTTGAACCTATTGAGGTACTTTTTTTTTTATTGAATTTCATACTATTTTTCTGTGTTTTTATTGCATATTTCGTAAAATTTTATATAGAGTTTCATTCCTTTAGAATGCTTTTTCCATTCAGAATATTCTCCGGTTAATTTTAAAAATTCTTAATATAGTTGGTAGTTGTGTTTTCCTCCGAATTTGTTCAATTGATACGTTCAGTGCGAAGAAGCAATGAATTTCGTTTCCTGTTTTCCACCATTGAAAATATCCTGCTAATTCTTAAAGAGGTTCATTCTGCATCTTTTCCTCTCAGAATTTCAATTTTTTTGCAAATAAAGAAGTAAATTTTTCGTAAAGTAATACTTTTTTCTTATGTGTTCTTTTTTAATGGTTTTAATGATTTGCAAAGGAAAATTTTATTCCTCTCTTGAAAGGAAGTGTGCGTTTTAGTCGCTTACTACGAAAGAATGGAGATCAACGGACACTGCTAAATTGCTTGACAGTTTCGATCGTATTGGAGGTGGAAATTTTGATGAGTTCATCGGCGGAAATGTTAAAATTACGGAAAAGATTTTATTCCGATTGCGCGACGACGTTCATAGTATCGTCATTGAGGTAAATAGGGAATTTATGACTTCTAACTACGATATTTTGGTGACAATTTCAACAATGATTAATCAACCAACCACTTTTTGCCAGGCTCTAAAAGAAGGTGGTTGGAGATTAAGACGAATAGCAAATGTATTTCTACACTGGCCTACAGACATCCGGGAAATTGTCTTGAAACTGTTATTCGAACACGGAAATTGGACAGAAGAAGTGAGCTTCTTGCATTGATGTGAATTCCTAATTTTTGACGTGTAGAAGTGAATTTGGAAAATATTCATTTTGCTGAAGAATAATCTTTTGATAATTCAGATACGCAATGCTTTTTGCTCCTCTGTTGCTTCATTATTCACTGTTAATGTAAGGGCAGGCAGAAGTGTGACTTCAACTTATAAAGCTGAACATAAAAAGCTACTGCAAAAATTGGTCAAAAAACAGGACATAGGTGTCAAATTGCCTATAACTAGCAATGGGTAAATTTTTACTTTTCATTGGTCATAGCAGTCACGTTTAATTTAATGATTAAACGATGAAGCCGTCATTCAAAAAGTAGAGGTTGTATTTACTTCATATACTTTTTTTTTTTCAGAATATTATCTATCTTTTTGAATGTAATTGCACTTTGGATCGCTGCAGCATCTGATTCGAATGAGCGTCAAGCGTATTTAAGAGATTTTGCTGAAACAAGAGCAATTAGTGAAAAAATGGCTGAAAACGATAGCGACAGTATAGCGGTGTGTACTAATCATATTTTTAATTTATTCTCCCTCGCATCTTGACTGTCAATTATTATATATGAAGCACTTATTTTTTATTTGCAGTATTGTAGTGGGACGGTTATTATTTCATCTCATTTTTTATTGTTTTAATTATAGCAGAACTATCTTAATCTTTAAGCTTGAACATTTGAATTTCAGGTATTGAATGATTTATTGCTTTCTTTATTGAGTCGACCACATCGATACCATCGTTCAGTTGTTCACTATGTCTTTGCCTCGTTCATTCCAAAAATGAACTTAGAAAATATTTTGCAAATTTTTGAGGTTTTGATTTTACTATTTGATAAATACTGAATGTTTTAAATTTAAAAACTTAGGTAGATATATTTAAAAATCGAAGAGTGAAAGGCAAAAATGCTAAGGGGGATTAAAAAAATGCCATGTTAAGGATTCAAACTGAAAAGTTTTTGCAATGTATGGTTTCCACATAGTACCAATACATTAAATTACGTCACATTCTTTCATTATTTATTTATTTTTTTAAAGACTATCAACCTGAGCAATGAAGAATTAATGCAAGAAAAAGATGCGAGCGAAAGTGATGACGAAGATGGTGGTGATTATGAGGATTCTGAACAAACCAGTGAAAAAAATGGTTTGATTATTCTCATATTGGTTAATCTCTTATAAAGTAGTATATCCATAGATATTTGTTCTAGAAATAATTAATAATGGCGGTGCTATCGAAAGACACGAAGAAACGGATGTATCTGAATATGACGAGGAAAATGAAGAAGAAAGTGAAGTCGATGAGGAATTTATCAGTAATCTTAAAAGTGCACTTGGTCCTGCTGCTGAACGTTCAGACGATGATAGTGATGAAGTAAATAGAATTTTTAAAAGATTTTTTGAAAGATTTTTGGAAAGCAGAAAATGTAATCTTTTTTCTGAAAATTGGTAGAGTATAAATGAAGTTACAGTGAGTCAAAAAGTGTGACAAACTTCATTCTTTTTATTTTAAAACTATTCTAAATCATGAAAATATGTCTTTTCAGAACAGCGCATCATCAACTGTAAGCGACGAAACAATGTTTCGACTCGATGAAGGCCTGGCAGCTGTTTTTCGTAAGAAAAGGAAGAATTCACGAACTCTGAACGCAACTCTAGTGGAGCAGGCTCAGCAGTTACGTGCTAAATGTTTCGATTTGTTGCTGATAGCAGTGTCTCATCAGGAGGGGACATACAAGGCAGCGGTATGTCGCGTTTTTTTAAAGTTTCGTTTCGGAGCAGAATAAAATTTAGTCAATTATGTGCTTTTCAGGATCTTATCTTGCCTCTAATTGAATGTGCACAACAAGCTCTACGTAGGAAAGATAGTGAACTAACTTTCAAGAAAGCAACAAACTTATTGGAAATCATTATAAAACATAAAAAGGTATAGTATTACTATTGATTAAGCTGTGTAGACTTGTGTTTTATTAAAAAATTCAGATTCCTTCAGAGTGAGCTGAATGAAGAGAGTGCTATTAAATTGTTGGACGAACTTGTTTTGGCAGCATCACAAACTGTGAATCCTGTTATGAGGAGTATTTTTGGCAGTGTTGCAGGTTTTTTGGCAAGTTCTTTTCTTTCATGTTTGATACCTTTGAATAATTTCAAAAATAGGTATGTATCGTTGGTTACTTCACTTTTTGAATTTAGTTCTCAGGATGTTACGATGCAAAAGAAAATGTTGTTGCGGTAAATATGCGCGTCAAAGTGGTTGAATTGTTGGAAAAATACATGAGTGATAAAAATAATCAATTATTGATCGAAATTGTCGCAGCCCCTTTCATTAAGTATCCGGTATTCTTTCAGAATTTTTGAAATACAGCCTAATTTACCTTATTTTACATGGAAAAATTAGTTAATTATAAAGTGATTCCAAAGTTTACAGTTTTCAGCATGCTTTGTTAAACGAGCTTCCACGAATCATCGATTTCGCTTTCGATAAAAATATCCGAACCTTTCAAAGAGTATGTTGGACTTATATCTTTATTTTCAGTTGCCTTTCGAAACTTCACTTATAATTAGATTAGCTCTTACAACTCGCAGTACCAAAATTCGTAATCTCCGGTTCATAACATCATTTGTGGGTGATCAAAAAGGATTTATTTTGCTGAATGGTACTTTACTGTTGATGAAACTTCTGTACATGCTACTGCTATTTTGCGTAGAAATAAGCTAATTAATTTTTGCTTATATTAACTAATAAGCTAAATGAATAGAAGGGGTTGTTTGACTGACTTTTGCTCTCGTTGCTTGAAGTTTCCATTTAAAAGTTCATGCCGGTAAACATCGGTAGCACAAGATAGCATCTTATAGATGCTATAAGGGTACATTTAAATCATTGATTAATTGATTTAATACCTCTCGTTGAGATTAAATATGAGAAATATTTGTGAAATCAGGGTTTCCATAATCTTCAGTTTTTTTCCAGGTTGAAGCCCTCTCCTGTGCTGTAGCCTTTTTGAGGAAAGATCTGGTAAGTTTTATGTACACCAAAAATCCAATAAAGCTTCTTTTACATTGATGACGACATCTAAAGTTTTTGTCACAAAAGCTATGTGTTTTTGCAACTTATTTGAAAATAGCTATCACAGATATGAAAATTTACAAAAATATATTGACTGTCTTTTGCTTTTATTTTATTTTATTTCCTTGACTTAAAATAATAATTAAACAATAGTCACAAGTTATGGATTAGTTTGGGTTTTCTGAATCATCAATAAGGTATAGGGAGATTTACATATTATTCACATAGAATTGAAATTGTATAAAGAACGATTTAATAAGAACATATGATGAAGGTAAAGAAAACCGAAAAGCCAGAAAAATTAAGTTACAGGTGAAAGGCAAAGAATCAGATCAACAAAAGATGTGGAAGAAAATCACAAAATGCTTATGCTTATTTGCTAGTAAATTCTTTTCGGAGCTGAATCTTGACGACTCCAAACCTCGATTTTTCGCGTATTTGGTTCGAGTACTGACCTCTTTTGCTTCAATTACAGACGAATCAAATAAGGTGAGAATTAAGAGAATTATTTTTGTGCACTTTTATTTTTTTCACGAATCAGCTTCGTTACGAGTATGGAATTACATTTTGTCATACAAGAAATATTTAGTTTTTCGAAGTTTCTAACTTAATAAGAATTTCCCGAAATTCTTTAATTACTGCAGAAGCGTTTACAACAATCGCTAGTTGGAGCACTGAAGGAATTATGTAACAATGCTGAACTTTGGAAGATGAGCGATAGACTTAGACGTTTTAATGGCACTTCACAGAGTATTTGCGGACGGAAAGCTTTAGCATCACTAAAATATTTGCTTAGCATTTTAGAACACTGATGATCAGTTAACGTGGTATTAACAGGCTCTTTGTTCCTCATTTTCTGCATGCATTCTCCATCCTGATAAGGAGAGGAGCACTGTCCAATAAATGAAGTTGAACGTAAGAAACTGAAAATATTTATATAATTGTTTTGATTTTTGTCCTCAAGATAAGTTCTGTTCTTGTTTTTCAATTTTGCACTTATATTCGTAAAGACGTTGTTACTTTATTTCGTTAACAATTTGTTGAATTTTAGTATAAAATTTAACTCCAGTGAAGAAAAACACAGTAAACTGCTAAGTAAAGAGTGTTTTTCGGAGATGAAGGAAGGAGGAGGTCAAATAAATCAATGACTGACCATAACAGGGAACATAATTCGAGCAATGAAGTCGACTCGACTGTGGGTGCAACAATTCGTACATTTACGTGGATGCTTAGCTATCATAAATAATGAAGCATCGTTCTGGCAGATACATTCATCGATGCGAGCATCTTTAAAAATTGAAAACTTTATTATATATATATATATGCAATTTTTTTCTGCAATTTTTTTTTTCGTAGTTAATATATTGCATTTATTAAGCTCTAAATTATCGATGCATACCTGGGAGTAAATCTGGTGCTTGTATCTGCGGTTTAGTCTCAAAGGTACTCTTACTTTTACTTCTTTTCCGATCCTCATATTTCTTTTTTGAATATGCAACAGCAGCATACTCGATAAGTGCTAATATCACATTTAGATAACAAAACCCGAGATAAATATCGACAGCCTGAAATATTTCAAAATTAATTTGCAAAAGAAAAGGGAAATTTCATTTGAATGAAAAATATATATGTATATGTGAAAGACAAAATTTTATTAAGCAACCTTTACGTAGGAAACAGGTGGAAGACGCCTATTGGTACTCATTAAGAGATGTGTTTCACTCAATATTGTTAGCGTTCCAATAACCGTACGAGATGGTGCCGATTCCGGATTAATCCAGAATGATACCCAACTAATAAAGACGACAAGTATCGCTGGTACATAGATTTGAATCATATAGAAACTGAAGTCTCTTTCGAACAAAAATTGTGCCCGTAATCGTGAATAAGAACCTAAGGGTATTTATCAGTTAATGTAATATTTACTTCTTTTAATTATGTTAGCCACATTTAATTATTTAAAATTAATCTCACATTTCGTATGAATTCAAATGGACTTCGTAATTAATTGCTTTGCTATTTAAATGTTGTCAGTCACTTCGAAAAAGCGTATATTTGGAATTTTGTTTAAAAAAGAAAGAGATGAGAGTTTTTAAGTCACTACTTTAAATAAAACGCCCTTTTTCTTTTTTTTTTTAAACAGTTTCTGACCATTCATAACTTTTTTTTTCTAATTTTTGCAAAAATCTCATATTTCCTATTCGAATATTCGTAAAATAAGCATTGAACTGGAAAGAAAGCAGTAAAATAAGTATTTACTTTTGTTTCATAAACATTGAAATTAACTGAAAAAATAAATGATTTAAAAAACATTTTTTTTTTTAATAAAAACTAAAAAAAAAGCAGACTAAACAAATTGAAAATTTCTCATTTTGCATTTTGAAATATCATTTCTTTTCTTTTTTTTTTTTTTTCATTTTTGAAATTTCACTACTAACATAATAAACATTCTTAATCGAAAAAAAAAAAAAATTCCCAGAACTAAAATAACTGTAAAAATACCTTTAAGAAAGAGGGAGGGGAGGAAAAAAAAGCTACTTTTATGAGAAGAAAATACTAACCGGATGAAGTTGTTGCAATAGTTTTACTGACACATAAACTGGCAAAACGATAGCTTGTCAATTCAAACGGTTCAACTTTAACAGCCGTTTTGCAATCAACATCTTTTAATTGACACCAGTGATAGTGTATTGTTGCAACAGTATAACCATCTCAATTTTTTTTTCCTTCTGTTTGTTTACTTTTCGTTCTTTTTTTTTTGTTTATCTTTTTATAGGATAAAATTTTTGAAATTAATTTCCAAATTGGAACAAAATTTTCGACTTTTAGCACAAAGAAATCCAAAATTAGCATTGAATGGATAAAACTATTGTATAGCAATTTCAGTATCATAAAAAAAAAAAAAAAAAAAAAAAAAAAGGAAAAGAAAAAACCTTCACTCTCTTTTTTTTCTCTTTCTTTCTTCTTCTTTTCATTTCTTTTTCTTTTTTTTGGCTATTTAATTTTAATTAAATTTTAAAATTATTTGCTCTCCCTTATTTACCACCACCTCTTCATCCTATCTGTTTTTTTTTTTCATTTTCTTTTTTTATGTTTGGTACTGCTTTTATCTAGAAAAAAACCCGACACCTGTGTTGTCCTTTATCTGTTTCTTTTTTTTTTTTCATACTTTGAATTTATCGCTTAAAACATTTGAATAATTATCTTTTTCTCTTCCACATAACAATAATTTCCATGGATAATTTACGCAAATTTCTTTAAGCGGACGATTTTGTTATATGATTAAATGAAAATAATATATATATATATATATAGAAGAAAAAAGAAAGAAAAAAGAAAAGAAACGATGCACCAGGTCTATATATATATATATTTCGAATTCATCTTACTGTAATTACAGTAGCCGAATTACAGCAACAAATAGTAATAGCTACAGCAGGAAGGAGTATGCAATAATTATTATAAGGCAATAAATGGGCATGCACATGCATCATGCATCATGCCTACGTATTGCATATAATATGTATATTTTTTTGTTATCACGGAATATGAAGTGAAAATGCTTTTTTCCTTACCAACTACACGAATATTCATAAATTATTACGAATAACAAATTCATCATTATTTATCATTTTCAGCAAAGAAAAAAAAAGTTAAAATTTGAAAATGAAACAGAAGCTAATAAAAGAAGATATGTGACTTGATACTGTTGCTTTTCCCGATTGCCTCATTCTGTTGAATTGCTCAAATTTTCCATTTCTTTTTTATTTTTTTTTTTTAATTTTAATCAAATAACGTATATTCACTGGTATCCACGAATGAGCTAAGTACCGTCATTATCATCCAGTAAAATACTGAAAAATAACATATTTAAATCGAAAAATATTAGAGCAAAAAATTCGTTGCTCTTAAATTTTGCTGCTGATAGTGCTGAACAAGATCAACATTAAAAGTGCGAAAACATCACTAACTTAATATGATTGTTTTTATTTAAATAATTAAGTAAAAACCTTTCTTCGATCTTAAAGAATTCGAAAACCAAAAGTATTTTGTCAGCAGTAATGATGCACTTATTATTGACAAAATAATTGAAATTTCACTGCATAGTGATTATTTTGAATAATAATAATAGTGGTAATAATAATAACGATAATAATATAATAATGATAATAATAGCAATAACAATATAATAATAGTAATAATAATAACAATTAATAATAATAATAACAATAATAATAATAATAAATAATAACAATAATAATAATGAGTAATAACAGTAAATAATAATAATAAATAATAATAATAACGAATAATAATAATAAATAATAATAAATAATAGTAATAAATAACAATAATAAATAATAATGATAAATAATAATAATAAATAATAATAAATAATAATAATAAATAATGATAATAATAAATAATAATAATAAAAAATAATAATAACAATAATAATAAATAGTGATAATGGTAATGATGATGATGATAAATTAGCAATAATAGAACTAGGGATGATGCCGATATTAATGAATGAAAACCAGGAGCAAAATTATCGGTTAACAATGATAGGTGTTATATTATTGGTAATGATAAAAAACCAATATTAGCTGTGAAAAAAAATTTTTTTTTCTTTCTGATTAGAAAAGTAAAAACTCACAATTGAAAGTGAAAAATAACATAGGAAAGACGAAACGAGAACATTTGTCAATTTTAGACGGCGTAACGCTTCTACACGTACGTGATGCTCGTTTAGGCTTTACAAACGGTGCAGGCCATAATGCTCGATCTGTCACAAGCCGTGGATTTTGTATCAACGGTATTGTGCGACAGTCACATTCTGGTATCATTGGCTCTCCCATATTCTATAATTTTTAGTTTATAAAAATTTTTTTATTGTACTTCGAAAATGAAAATTTAGAAATTTTTAAAAGTAACATTTTTATTCAAACCAAAAATAATTCTGCTTTTTCACATTTCTTTATAATATATTGGCATTGATACGGAATCCCGAACAAGAAACAAAAAGAAAACAAGCAAAATGATAGTATCAAACATAAACTTATCATAAATTTATTATTTCAATAAATAATTAACATGAAAAGGAGACATACTACGCTTGAATTTTGTCCTGGGCCACCAAGAAATGTATCCATTTGCTGAAACATCAAGAATTTTAAATAATTTGAAAATATTCAAAATATAAACGAAATAATAAACATATCCATGCATTTACGCGAAGACACTGTTCACCTCAGACAATATCGCTAGCTTGCTACTGCATGCATGATGCTAATTAGCTTTCAATATTATGAATAAGTAATCTTCATATTTCTTATGTATTTTTGACTTAAATTGAAATCAGTTCCCCCACAATTTGTCGAACTTTTATTGTAAATGATTGTAATCTAACATTTTCAACAACGCCGTATAATTAAGTAGCACAATTACTACCATATTTTAAAATATAACCAGTTACACTATAAGTAATCGTAATCTAGCAAAGAAAACTGTATTGTGGTTGTTTTGTAAAGCTGAATTATTTTTACCAGAAATGATCATAAATTACAACTCATGTAGTACAGTAGTCATTTTTTTTTTTCTAGAACTGAATTACTTTTTTCATATAAATGATCATAATTTGAGAACTTAAGTACTGTTGTAACTTTTTCTTTTTTTTTTTCTTAAACCGAATTGGTTTCACCGTAGGTCATCGTGGTGCTTGCAACATACAAGTGGTGCTGTAACTATTTCTGTCTTGCTTTACTGTAAGTAATTATAATCCGTCAACACAAGTGATGCCATATTTATTTTTCTGAACCTCAATCATCATTAGGATATGATCGCAGTCTAACGGAACATGTGTTACTGTAATTATTTGTTCAAAATCCAACTTATTTTACTGTAAGCGATCATAATTTAGCAGCAAAAGTAGCGCTATATTTATTGTTCCTTAAATTTCATTAATTTTACTAAAATTATTCATAAACAATTTTAAAGTCGAAGAAGAATATTGAAATAGTTCCGTTCAAGATTACATTTCCACCAAATACTGTCTTACGAATCATTGCTTTTTTTTTTTAAGTAACAGATTAAAGCTTCCAGAGAAATTAAGTGTTAATATGCGTTAGAATGAGTATACATACTGCCAGATACTTCCAAATACTAATTTGAATGATTCAAATATATTAAGAAGTAAATTGTTCATGATTTTTTCTTTTAAAAATCTTTAAGATAAATTTTGCTTTTCTTCCCATATGAGGAATATATAATTTTTATTTTCAATTTCTTTTTTTAATTTTATTTTTGTTTTTGTTTTTTCTTTTTGGAAATGGAAATTTTTGTAGAAATTTGTTCGGAATAACTGATAAACTAAAATTTTAAGCCATTGTGATGACGAGCTACTCCATTTGCATCACTTACTTTGATGGAGGATTTACCGGGCGAGGCATAGTTATCATTGATAAGAGTCATATTTTGATATGACTGAAATATGTTTTAGTCTTTCATATCCATCCTTAATTTCTTTTCTTTTTTTTTTTTTTTTTCAACTGTATTATAATAACAGCAATAAAGTTTATTTATTTTCTTCCTCGATTAATCTCTTACTAATTTATTGGTTTTTTTCTTTAATCAATTAAATTTGTGTTGCAATTTTTTAAAATCATAATTAAAAAATTGCAATATTTTGAAATTATAAATTAAAAAAAAAGATATTAATTTACCATTTTTGTTTCAACATGTGGAGCAATTTGACTATACATAGGCATTTCAATAGGCATACGTTGTTCTATTTGCTTCCTTCTCCTTTCACGCCTTTGAGCTAATTTTTTATTCATATAACTAACTACCGCATATTCAATTAAGCTTGCAAATACCATCACAAAGCTGAAATAAATTAATTACTTAATAATAATTAATAATAATTTACAAATTATAAATATAATAGTTTGTGCACTTTAAAATGATAATTTATTTTTTATTTTTATTTTTTGATTTACTTTTCATTCACTACTACCATTACGTTTATATAACTAAACTGTAAATAAAAATTTAAATACGAATAATTTCTTTTCTCAATATCTGTATTTCAATATATCAGTATTATTCCGCCACTCCAGTTGCTACTGTAACAACTGATGCTGATCATTTTGTTTCGAGCTCAATAGTAACACATTTTGAGATAATTTCATCAATTTTTCCTTTTCTTTTCTCTGAGAAAATCATTCAGACTTCATTTTTTTCTTTTTTTTTAAATAGGAAAACTAACCAAAAATTTAAGAATACATCAAGTCCTTTGATATAACTAACTTTTGGCATTGCATTCTGAAAAATACTTTCTCATAAAGATTAAGAATAATTAATTCATTAGCAAAAAATTTTTTCCACAAGTTTTTTATAAAATATTAGTACTTAAAGTCCTTTTTTTAACTATGATTTAAAGAGTTGAAACTTGAAAAAAAAAAGGAAAGAGAAAGATATGAAATTTTATTAAATCAAATCTTCTCATGAAAATTTTTTTTTTTATATAAAGAGTATACTTAAAAATTAAATAATCAAACTTTTCGACGCAGTATTATTACTAAGTTTTTTCTGAATTTTTTAATTAAGTAAGGAAAAGAGAAATTTGAAATTTTTATTAAATCAATTCCTCCCTCTCTTCCAAAAAAAAAAAAAAAAAAAAAAAAGAAAGAAAAGAATATCTCTTTTTCTGTTAAAGAGTACACTTAAAGACTGATTAATTGATTTTTTTTTAATTTCTAATTAATTACATTTGTAGTAGTAATAAGTGTGGTCATTGTAAGTACGGTAGTAACGCCAAGACCAACACGTGCCGGTGATGCTTCACGATTGAGCCAAAATGATACCCAAGAAATGGTAACAATAAGCATCGAAGGAATGATAATGTTCATGAGGTAGAATCCGAGGTTACGACCCAGTAATACTTCAAAATACAATCGAACATATACACCTATAATGCCAATTAATTAGGAAATTTTTTTCTGTTCAAAAAAAAAAATAATTAATGCACAAATACTGGTAAAATATGCTAATTAGTTAAAATTTTCTTGAACAAATTACTTGATAATAATTTGAATGCGTTATTTTTAAAAATTTAAATAACTAATTGCTAATATCGTTGTAAAAATTCTAAAAGAAAAGTTTGAAAAAAATTTAAATATATTATTTTAAAAACGATAAACAAGTAATTTCGTATTAGTTATAAAGTTTTGAAATAATAATTTGTATCGAATATACACATTTGCGATGTTGCTAAAATAACACATTCATAAAGTTCAAAAAAAAAAAAAGAAAGGAAGAAAAAAAATCATCAGAAGTGATAAAAAATTTTTACTTTTCATTCTATAAATTTTTTTAACTGTTTTTTATTTTACTTTAATTTCCTAGTATTACTTTTTCTTTGTTTTGCTTTTTTTGTTCGCAAAAAAATCAAAAATTAGGAAAATTTCCGATATACGTTGAATTCACTTGCTTAATTTAATTTGAAGGGAAAGCAATAAATTGGATATTTTTATATTTATATAATTAACATTTTTTTCCATATAATTTAGCAAAAATATTCCTTTATATCTTTAGCAAACACTTTGTTTATAATTTAAACCATCGAAGGAAATTATTTATTCAATGAATTGCTTATTTCATTCATTTTCATTCAACTGAATCATTCACTATTCATAATTCACATTTATTTATTGTTATTTTTCTTTCAAATAAGCAAATAGGGCATGGAATGAAAATTTTCCAAATTTTTTTTATGAAGGAAAAGCAAAAACGAAAGAAAGATAGTAGGAATAATTATCAAGGCTATTCAAAAGGAAAAAAAAGATAAATTTTTTTTTTTTTAAATTTTAAATTATTTTTAAAAGCAAAAACAAACAAACCAAAAAAGAAAAAAAGAATTCATGGCTTTTTCTAATGGGCTTTTTCCTAGTTTTTTTCTTTCATTTGTCATTTTCCTTTGCTTTTTCTTCTAATTTTTAAATGTTTCATCAAACTGAAACAAAATTATTTCTTAACTGTTAATTAATAGATTAGAGATTTACTACGTCTTCTCATTTTCGCTACAACAATATTTTTTCCCATTATTAATTTTAAATATATTTTTCAGGATTCCGAATCAATTGTTTCAGCTTCCAAACCATTAACGACTGGATGGAAACAATTTTCCATACATTGCACGAAAAAAATATGAAATAAAATAAAAAGCGAAAAGATTTAATTAATAATTGTATAGTATATAAATATGTTCAATATAAGTAAATTTAAAGAAAAAAAAGCAAAAAAAAACGAAACTGATGCTGAAAAAAATCTTTTCCTGATGAAAAAATTTCCAATGCGCAACATTTGCAAAATGTAAATAATTATTTAATTCCGATGGGAAGAAATTTATGGAAATGAAAAGAAAAAAAAAATATTTGCATTACTCGTTGAAAAAAATTTAAATTTTTTCGATTTTTGACTGTCTTTTTTTCACCATTTTTATGTTGCGTATACTTATTCCTACTTCGTTTTATCTTTTATTTCTCATTTCTAGAATTATAAATTATAACTATAATTATTTGGAATTAAGAAAATATCATTTGTTATGTTCAGCTCATAAAAAAGCAAAACAAATGTACGATAGAGATGATTGGTTTAGTGATGGATGTTAACAAAAAAATTGTTAAACTAATTGAGAAGTTCCAAAAAATTTGTAAATTTTAATTTTTCATTTAACTTTTTTTTTTTTTTTAAAAATGGCTTTAATTACAAATATTCTTTCCTTTTTATAAATTGCAAATTTATATTTTGAAATAATTACTCTGCAATTTTTTTAGCCCATGAAGGTGTAACAACCCTTCAGATTTTATCGTAAGTATTATGGTAACAGTAAAATAATGCTAAGAATAATAACAATAATAATAACTATGAGTATTAATATATTATTTTTTATTAATAGTGGAGATTATAAGTGATAATCGGCTAGATTTGTTAAAAAACAGCAAGCAATATAATGATCACTATTATTATCAGTAGTGATAATAAAGTGATAACTGTAGCCACAGCCTGTAAAACAAAAACCATTATAACTAACAAACCAATATAAAACAAAAAAAACAAAATCTAATCCCCAGAATTTACAATTCTAAATTCTAAAAATAAACTAAGACTTTAAAAAATAGAAACAAGTTTCCTTACCTCTACCATACTACAACTTACGCCCCTTTAGGCCATTGACGGATGGTTTGTACCACTCCGTTTAATAAATACATTAATACATAAAAAAAAAATTCTTTCTTTTCCAACTTCAAAAAAAAATAAAAATTAAATCCGAAAAAAATTAATAATAGTAACACATGATAACTGATTCATAAACCAAATATATATCTGTTTTAAATAAAAACAAAAAATAGCATTACAAAAAAAATAAAAACTAAACAATCATACATGAGCCAACAAAACCAGCAACAAGGGAGGACTCTCCAAAAAACACATGTTCCAAAGAAAAATCCGAAGCTTTCATAATAGCGAGATCAAAACATTATAAACAAAGAGTACCTGAAGAAGTTGTTGCTCTAGTAACATTTACCCGATATCCGACCGGTTTGAATTGTGGCAGCGAAATATTTTCAAATCCAACCACTTGGCCTTGATCCCTACGATCTTTGCCCCAAAATAGGGCTATATCAGCGGTTGTGTAACCATCTAAAAATGAAAACAATGATAAGCTTTATCAGCGGCGGTAAGTTTGGGAAAAATAGAATTTAACATTTGGAAATTTCTTTTTTTTTCCATATTTTTTATCCAATACTTGCGCAAGTTTTTGCATGAACTATTCATTTTATTGCGATTTCATTTTTAATTTTAAGTAGCGGAAGAATAAAAAGGAAAAAAAAAGAAAAAATTGAAATTTTTGTGCACCAGTGCCAGTATAGGGTTGGTAGCAAGTTGTAATGTTTGCCAGCAACAATTACAATAATGTAAGCATAAACAACAAGCAATAAACATAAACATAAACATAAACAGCAAACATGAACGGAAAATAAAATTAAAAACAAAAAAGAAAGAATTAACAGCAGCATTAATAATAAGCATAACAATTTTGTTAAGCGTTAATTTTAAATACAGTAAAAATTATAATATATTAGGTAACAAAAAATTTGATGGAAATTTTACGTCGCGAATTTAAGAATTGGAAAAATTAAAACGTAAGCAATAGTTATTTGGGTTAGCTAAAGCGTTGAATTTTATCATGTTTTAAAAACAATATAAAATCACAGAATTATATTGCAATCCAACTCTGCTTCTCAATGTTGCGTGTTTCAATTTTTCGAAATATTTTGAATATAATTTGCAAGTGAAATTAGTCAAATCCATTTCAAATTACTCAATTAATTATTTACTTCGAAAAATTGGTAAATTGCATATCATACGCGTCTTCTTTTCTCTCTCATTGCATTTAGTTAAGGATATTTTTTATTCCAAGATGTTGCAAGAAAACGGAAGCAGCAATTAATTAGAAATAGAAAAGCTTTCATTGCCAACACCGGAAATGTTTCTTCAGAATACGTTCATATAACAGTAAACTGATTGTAATGATAAAGGGATGCTGCTGACCGTATTCTAAAATCGTTCAATTTATCAGTATTTCGAAAAGATCGGTATACCATATCCGTCACGGTAGGAATCGATAATTCATTCCATAGTTCTGTTGTTATTGCTGTATCCGGAAGATACCGCACAATATTCATGAATACTGTACTCAGAAGAAACAGTTAACTGGGATGTTGGAAATATACATTGCATTCATTAATGGGCGATGTGGTTAATTTTGAATTTTTATTAATTTTGGATTATTGATAGGAAGAAACATTTTACACGAAATAATAAATTAGCCAAGCTGAAATAACAAAATTAATTCCACAATGAAAATTAATTGGAGTAATTTTTGAATAATAATAAAACAGCCAAACATTTTGGCTCATAAAAGATAATATATTCTATTCGAACTAATATAAAATTTCACATTTTTTACTTCTTTCTAAATCGCGTTCTTTTCCGTTTGAAAAAAGTGAAAAAAAAATTGTTACTTCAGCCAAAAAATATATCAAATTGCAAAAATAAAGCTAAAAACACAGTGAGTTATTTAATCGATTTTGGATTATTGAAAGTGAAATTTTGTTGTTTCAGTGATTTTATAATTTTTACACTTTCTTTTTTTTCACATATAAAGAAGCTTGTTAATTTATTAGAACAAATTGCATTTCTTTCTTTTTTTTTTTTAAATTCTACAAAATAATTGAAGCTCTTTAATGTTAAAGCAGTAAGAAATATTACCATCAATTTATCGCATTTATTAGAAGCACTTAATAAGAGTTAAGTTAATTAATTAAACTAACCTTCAGTATTTTTTTGGATACGGACTGGATTTAAAAATAGAAAAAAAAAAACAAGTGGAAAAAATTAACTTACGTGAAACATCGTACCCCAATACATTTATCATAAACCAATTTCGTATAATCACAATTTTTTTTTTTAAATACACTAAACAACAATTGATCATAATATTTCAAGTTATCAATACGTCAAAAGGTACAAATAATAAATATAACAATTTAAGTACTGAGCTATCTAAACACTAAAATAATTCAAATCTAGGGACTCAAAAATACACATTCGATGATGATAATGCAAAACTTAGCTTCATATAACTGGATTGATTTATTGGTTTTAAAGTAATTAAAACAATTTAATTCGAAATGGGCCAGAAATTACTTGAATACCAATAATTCATCCACTAATTTTTCTTAGCGCAATAAAAAGAAATTTGCTTTGAAGTAAAAACAAAAAAGGAATTTGCTACAGAAAATAAATGCAAAAGAAAAGAGTTCGTACAATTCAAATTAAAATAATATTAAATACAATTCATAACTGGATATTTGAAAACAAAACAAAAATTGGGGGGAGAGGGGGAAAAATATATATATATATAACAATAAATGAGTGACACTGGTGCACCCCTGCAATGAATCGAACAATGAAAATGGCAATAAATTTAATTTTAAATTCATTTTTTGAAAGGCAACAAAGTTTGGTGAAGCATTCCGGAAAACAAAAAAAAAGGATTAAATTTTAATTTAATAATCTCAATTTTCCGTTTTTCTTCAAAAATACATTTTCTCAAATACGGAAAAAAGTTACATCGCAAAAACTTGAATTTTTGATTAAAAAACAATGAAAAAAGGCAAAGGAGAAAAATGAAAATAGCTGAAAATTTAAAAATAAGAGTTACAAAAGAGTATATTTTCGTTTCTTTCTTTTATTTAAAAAAAGTTTATTTTCTTTAGATTAATTGTTTTGAATTTTATTTTCTTATTTTTATTTTTTATTTTTTAATAAAAGGAAGAAGAAGAAGAAGAAGAAGAAGAAATCTTACAACTTTCAATTTCAAGTTTGCATTTCTGTGAATCCATTGGAAATAATTGTAATTTCATAGGACATGTTGCTGTTACCGTTAATCTGAATTAAATGAGACCGAAATTCATCAGTTACAAATTATAATTAATTAGTTTCATTCAATAGGAAAATAAAGTGAGGAAAATTTTTTGTTTGTAAATTTTTTAAAATGAAAAGAATTTGTTTCAATTCTTTTTTCATTCCTTTGTCAATCAATCACTCTTTTTTCCCTCTTTTAATAATTCTCTTTTCTGTCAAAAATTTCATAAAACATTTTCATGAATATTCTTTGATTCTTTTCCTTTATTTTTTCGTTTTTAAATTCTGATATTCATATTTTTATAGATAATAATAGTCTATTTTGCTTTTTTCCTCTTATTTTTTATTTCATTAAAAATTAAACTAATAAAAATTTTTGACAAATACAGTATGCAAGGAAAAAGAGAAAGCGAAAAGAAAAGGTATCAATGTCAAGTGAAATTTGACACAACCAAAATAAACTTCTATCTTATTCTACGCTTTTTCACTTTCGGAAAAAAAAAGAACTAAAATTATAAAATATCCGAAAATTTGGTGATATTTATTTATAAAAATAAAAAAGTTGTTATTACTATTTTCATTTTATTATTACTACTATTTTTTTTCCACTTTTCTCCTCTTATTTACGAAAAAAAGGGCTATCGAGATATAAATTTTAAAAAATTTATGCTGGTTTTTTAATGAAATAAAAACGAAAAAATGCCTCTCTCAGGAATAAAAAAATTCTTATAAGAAATTATTTTTCCTTCCTTATCAATATTAATTGTTATAATTACTTTTCATGATAATGGATTAATGAGAAAAAAAAATAGATTCATTGTATTAACATGGTGTTTATTAAGCACTTTTCATCACTTTTTGTTTATGCTTCACGAAAGATTCATTAGTTAGATTAAAAGATTAGACAGAACTTTTAATATATGCATAAATAAATATTTATTTGCTTAAAATCGGTCAGATTAAAATATATAATTTTTTTCTTTTACAACGAATAAATGATAAAATAGCAACTGATAATTTAATGATAACGACAAACAACAACAGCAGCAATAGAAAAAAGGGAAAAGAAAAAAAAACAATAGGGAACTGCAACAACAACAACAATAATAATAATGATGATAATAATAATAATAATAATTAATAATAATAATAATA
>RCAB01000228.1:0-98629 GCA_003640385.1 Setaria digitata | reverse complement strand
TTATTATTATTATATTTATATTTATTATTGTTATTATTTTATTTATTATTGTTATTATTATATTTATTATTGTTATTATTACATTTATTATTATTATTATATTTATTATTATTATTATATTTATTATTATTATTATATTCATTATTATTATTATGATATAGAATCCGCGAAAGTTCACATTGTATTATCATTAAATAACGATGAAATTTAACTTGCACACCTCATTGCAGTGTGCAAACAGTGACAATTGGAATGGAGTTCAAAATTTACATCACATTTTTCAAAAAAAAAAAATCATGCAAGAAAACCAAAAAAAATTCACAGTCCTATGTATATTCAGTTCAGCTTAGAACTAAGCTACTGCAGTCCCATATTACAGCTGAAGAAATGAACCGAAAGCGATTGTTAGGTACAAAAGACAAAAAAAAAAAAAATTCAAATCCATCCACCCATTTCTTCCTCCTAATAAAACTATAGTTATCTAAATCTTCCAACCTTTTTTCTTTTTGTAGAAATATATTTTGGAGTAATCGAAATCTAGTGGTCTTCCACAATCTCTTTCAGGTCATTTTGTTTCACTCTTTAAATTTGAAACGAAACATTCAGCTTTGAAATTTTTCAATTATTTTACAAATACAAAATTGTCAATGTAAACACAAACAAAAAAAAACGACATGTAAATAAAAACTGATAAGCATATTGTATAAACTAGTTTCTTGTAGCAGAAAAATAATGCATGATAAGATAGTGTTGGAAGGAGAATATTGATGAAGATGTGTTAGAATATAGAGGGTAATGTGATAATTTCTAGTTCTATAGAAATCTGCTCTCTTTCAAAAGCTAATATAAATACTTTATTTCAGTTTATGATTTAACTCCGTGTTAGTGAACATTAAGAAGTACACATATTGCATGTGTGGACACCTGCACGTACAGGTATACATATATATATGCATGCAAATAACAATGCAATATCTCAAGTTGTGCCAAAGATGGAGTCTAGTGAGTTAATACTGAATACTGCACATACCTTTTCAAAGATGCCCATAGTGAAAACGTTACCAAGGTTACCAATAATATTGTAACGAAATAGCAGCTTTTCATTATATTTCGTGCTAGCATGGTTCTTTAAGTTGGACTTATCCAAAGCATAACTAACGGCTTCTCGAATCAGTTAATGGCTTGATTTCTCAGCAAACAGTTAAATTTTAACAAAAATCATTAAAAGTTAAACTTCATAGTTGTCCCTCGTTACTCTCCTCAGTTTTTTCAGATTATTTAATAAAACAGCACCACTGTCAGAGTCTTACTCCAGCTATCAGTTTAATCGAGTTATAAAGATGCACTCGTAAATCTTAATTTCATTCTTTTGAATTTGTAAAAAAAAAACTCTTGAAACTTAATTATAATTAATTAGATGTTTTTTCCCGCAGAGACAAATTAATGCATATTTGAAGTCGTGAATTCTCCATGTTTAAAGGTTAAATCTAAATGGTCTAATTTAGTTTCGACAGCACTGACAGCATTTCTTTACCATTACTGCCATTTCTTTTTTTAATTTCTAAATCCTATTACCTATTCCAAATAATGCTGAAATTCGGCAGTTTCCTGATGCAAATTTTGAATACACTGAAACGACAGTATGTAAGATTTCCAGTAAAGTTACTGCACGCTTTTATGTTATTGAAACCTAATAAATTTAAATATAGGCTGTTAACTATTTCAAAAACGACAGAATATTAGTACTATTTGTGCTGCTAATTTCAGCATTAATTGAACAAAAAAAAAAACGTGTGAATAATGGAAATACAAATTATTGAAACAAGAAAAGTATGTTTTTATGGCAAAGTGAAAGGTTGGACATAAGTTATTCATTTGATAGTGGTAATAAATGACTGGAAGACAAAAGCGCATTTTGCCTTTTAAAAAATAGAAAACTTCATTTATGCTTCTGGTCTGAAAATGTACTTCCGGTAATGGTTCCATGAAAAGAGGATTGGCTCCGTATCGTCCAAATGATTTCGTCCGTAGCTGGATTAAAGCTTTCAGTAATATAATAAACGCAATATAGTTTATAAATGATCACTAGTGATTCATTGTGAGAATAAATATATAAATTAAGCTTTACACTAAAATGTAGGGTCTAGAAAGAAAGCTGGAAATTTCCTACTGCAGATGTCTTTTATAATTTGTATCATATAACAGCATTTCAGCCAATTAAAACTTATAGACTTTCGCTGAATTTCCTTTAACTAGAGCTGGCATATTCCTTCCTTATTCACTTGACTATGGAGCTGTCGGAAACACCCGTGGAATTCTTTCATTCGATTTATTATTCGAACGGTAGCATTCTCAACAATATGGTATTTTAATACCGTAACAATGCTTTCTCTATTACTACTAGAAGTTTGATCGGTCAACAGCAATATTGAATATTAATGAATAAACATAATATAACAGCCATAAATCTGAGTAATTACGTGTAATAATATACTTACAAGAAAAAAAAAAAAAAAAAAAAAGTTACCACGAATTCAAAGAAGTCCTAAGAACTAACTGCAAGTATTTTATTCTAAGCAGTATTAAGATAGCTACTTCAGCTTCTTACAGTTTAGCTTTTCGCAATCGATCTCAATCAAAAGAAAAAAAAAAAAAAAAAAAAAAAAAGAAAGAAATTGGACTATCTTGGAAATGACCTCATCCTTCTCCCTGCGAGTTAAATCCCGTAAATAGTGCTAAAAACTTAACCTACACGATATTCTAACGATCTTTAATTAATGTTTAATTGATACATCTCAAAGCTTACTAAATCGATTCACGAAAGAAAAACCATGATTCTTTATTGCAATTATTCTTATCAAACAACGAATTCTCTCTAAGCGATATCGTAGCTTAAGTTTAATACACCGGACTGCACTCAAACAGAGTACAAACTTGCACATGGTTCATAAAATTGACATATAAGTTTAAGAACATATTGTATCAGAATCCTCAGAGTTTTTAAAGACTTAAAAACCAGTGCAAGTAGGAAACTTCATGAAAAAAATGCACGTAGATATGTCTTAGAGCAATCAAAAAATGCATTGATTTCATAATGCAATTCTTCACTAGTTGTGAAAAAAATACCTTTAGGTTCTGAAGTTTAAAATATACTAAAAATAATTTTATTTTAAGGAAAGAATCAATCCAGTTCCTGGAATATGAGAAATTGTGATAAAATAAGAAACATGATCATAATCCCATAGATCAATAATACGGAACAGCGGCACTAACAATTATTGCATATCACTTTTACATATTTTAAGAACGAATTCCACGTAAAAGGAAATACAGACCTATGCTAAACCAAGTTTTTGCTTCTGTTTCCTTTTTTTCTTGACTATATCCATATTTCGTTCCTTCCAGTTGCTTTTTCTTAACTTTATTGGCCTGTTACCAACATATTTGCCATCCATTTCACGACAGGCACGAACGAAATCCTAAAAACAGACAATTCACAATTCTATATGTAAATCGCTTGTGAAGAAAATCTGCGATAGCACATACGAAGACGTTCACAACACAAGTATCTGGAAGAGAACTAACGTCCTGATGCTTGAAGGAAACAAATCCATAGCCCTTCGATTTATTAGTTCTAGCTTCGCGAATGACCTTGGCTTTTTGGAAGCTAGGATATTTACGAAAGGCCTTTGCTAATAATTCGTCCGACACTTCATTTCCGAGATCACCACAAAAGATACGGAAATCATTCGGATCCCACTCTGCCAATGATTTGTCCTCCCAAACCTAAAATTCAAAAATTACAAGTCAAAAAAATGCTTGTTTTGTTGTTGGTCTTGTTATTTTTTTTTTTTTTGTGTGTAATAAAAAGGAATACTTAAGTAAAGAAAGAAAGATCATTATTTATTTATTCTTCGTTACCTGTCCACCACCACAACGCAAAAAGCGCTTCATCCTCTTTTCACCACGCATAACTTGACCAATATAAGTCGACCTATGAGCTGATTCGGAATGTATTTTCTGTGCAATGGCTTCTATATCTGACGACAAAACCTAAAGAAGAGCATACAAAAGAAACCAAAGTTGATGATTTATTTAATTCCATTAACCTTGGCTTTCAATTTTAAAAGAATATAGTACTATGAACCGACTTATTCTCACTAATGAGTAAGCTGCATACCGAAACAACTAAATAGTCTATCGAATAAACCATTACATTTTACCCACCAATTGGCTAAGTTAAAGTTAAGTTATAAAGGTTTTATATAATCCAAAACCTGAGTTTTCAACGAGCTCGGTCCAGCTTCTCCATCTTTCTCGCCATCTCTACTATCATCCTTCCTCATTACATCCTCATATAAACTAGGTCCTGACTCAAGAACACTCGGCTGAGGCGGCATATGCACTGGTGCACGCATAAAACCAACTAATGGCAACCGAAGCTGAAATGTAGAACATTCAGGCGCTCAAGTTTGATATAGCTGAAGAACAGTGATTAATTGAGAATCTCACCTGGGGTGGTATGAATCGCATTGCTAAATTTGTTTGCGGTATGAATCCTGGACGCATCATTACATGAGGTAAAAAGCTGCAAGTTATTAGAATGCTGATGCCAGTCTGAATGAATAAGATATTCAACGAAGCGAATCAAACAACAAAAAATATGGTTGAAATGAACAAACGTGTTAGCATAAACCACTCAGAAAAATTTATGACATAAAAAGTTCACTGATGGCCTACCCTATAAAATCTTAACGAAAAAACGAAAAAACGAAAATAAAGTGAACTTACGGAGGAGGCGCTGGCCGTACTGCTGAGGCGACGGAACTTGCTATTACAGACGTGCTTATAAAAGGACCCATAAATGGCCTTGGCTCGGAACGAACAGTAGGACCGATTGATGGTTGCACTGACGGGTGTGCGGAAGTATTAATGGTGGACGTAACTGCTGTATTCGGGGAAGCTGGCGAAACATTTCCTTGAGTTATGGGTGCACCAGTTGTGATAACAGTAACAGTAGTTCGAGGATGCGATTCTACAGAGGATATTTCTTTTTCAAACCTAAAGAAGCAATATGCAAAACTCTAGTCTATTAGTGAACCAATCCAAATCCCAACAATGCAGATGTAACTTCAATCCGTATTGTCTGTTATATGCAGTAATCCACAAGGAATTTCTTTTATTAGAAAAAACTTTTCCAGGAAAATAAATAATGACCATGAATGTCCAATCGTTTAGTAGAGTGGATCTCGCAGCAAAAAGTGAGTAATACTGAGTCGGGTTTTTGAAGCAAGCTAGTTAGGTAGTTGCCAAATCATTGAATCTAATCAACTTTATCGTTCACTAAGATAAGTACTAGCTACATAAAAAACATAAACTAACAGAGCAAGTTCATCTTCGATGCTTCGATTTTCATTCGTAATCATTTGCTGCGCTGTGAAAAATGCCAGTTAAGCAGATTAATCGAGATAGTTACAACTGTAATACGTGACAGAGTTCAATACAAAGAGAAGAAGGAATATGTTTAAGAACTTAAAAATAATTCAGAAGCGTCAAACGTCTAGAAAAGAACACCTGAAACGTGCCAATTCATCCTTTTAATTCCTTTCAAAAATGTTGACACGGCAATGACGCTATCGATAGGGAGCTGATGAAACCGTTGCAAACATTTAAGTTCCGCACCTACCTACCCCATCTCCTAATCTTCCAACCCAACCTACACCACTGAACCTCTACCACGAACCAACCGCATACCTCCGATATTTCTATCCTAACAGCTATGTCACCTCTGAGACTAATAAAAAAAGAGAAGGAATACTGCAGAAGCATTAGATCGATAAAACTGAAGTATAGCATAGTGCGAAGAGAGAGTGCAAAGATTACCAGACTTCTCGAGAGAATAGTTAATAAGGAAGGTTGTGCGAGGAGGATGCGGGAGGTCTGTAACTCAAAATCACAGGTAATGCTCATGCGTTATGGCGTTAGTGGTTTGTACTCTTTAATGTACGGGATGAGCGAAGGTGTACTGGACGTAGGAGTAGAGTCTTGACTACCCGCAAGAGTGCGTTTGCGTTACGGGTATCGGTACTTTTCGGCACGCTGATGATAAAGGAATAAGAATGAGGAAATATTTGATTTCAGATTATTTGTCCTTCATGAATGATACTCCGCACCCGATGAAGAACACTGCTGCAGCCGCCGCAAGTTTATTCGCTGATGACGATGGCGATGCCGATCTCTCTCGTAAGCTTCTATGGTATATACGAAGGTTCCTCGAATATCAATTAAGGATTCAGCAAGATACTGGAATAATCATTGATTATTGGATTGACAGATGAGAAAGATGAACGAGATGAGGATGAACAATGTGTGATAACAAAGGATTTCCTTGTCGGTTTATCGCTGACAGACAGTAAAGATCAAGCCAAAAAAGAGCGATACCGCGACTATATCCAGTCAATGTTGGTACTCGGTGAAGGTGAAGCAGTCATTGACCTTGGCGTTTCAGCCGAAGATTCTACAAAGCGAGGTATGAATTATTTGGATAAGCATTCGAACCGGCTCACGTTTTGAAGTAGTTTAAAACTTTTCCTTTTAGATCTAATCGTATTTTTGTGTTATTATAGGTCTATCGAAGGATGATTTAAAATTGTCAGAGAGGAAGCACCTAGCACTTTTGAATGGAGCTGGAGTAGTATCAACACATTTAGTGACCAAAAAACAAGGCGATCTTTATACTTGTGCCCATCTTGTTCGAAAAGAAATAGATCCCGATGATTTTATTGAGGTTCGTTTTCCTTCAGTTATGTTAATGAGTCTTAACTTTCCAACCATTAATTTCATTGTTTGCTTTATATTCGATTTTAGGTGCGCGTGGCCGTTGTAGGTAATGTAGACGCAGGGAAATCAACATTATTGGGTGTGTTGACATATAGTATTTTAGACGATGGTCGTGGACAAGCTCGACAGAAATTGTTTCGGTAATTTTATTCTGATATGTATTATCAAAGACTGCCACTTGCTCACGTGTCCTTTCGTTCATTGTAGTTCTTTTAATTCCAGACACAAACATGAATTCGAGTCAGGCCGAACTTCTTCCGTGGGAAACGACATTCTAGGTTTCGATATTAGTGGTAATGTTGTAAATAAACCTGATTCGCATAGTGGACATCTTGATTGGGTTACCATCTGTCATGATTCTGCTAAGGTACTTCTGTAATTTCAAAGTTCAGAAAGAATGCTTTTTTTTTCTTGTAAAGTTGATTTTTTTTGAAATGTTTTTCATGTTTGCTAATTCGTTGAGAAATCTTTCTGTTGAGTCGTTCTCTTCTTTAGGTAGTCACTTTCATTGATCTAGCTGGACATGAAAAGTACTTGAAAACAACAATATTTGGAATGACTGGGCATGTTCCGGATTACACGATGCTGATGGTAGATTGTTTTGTTTGGTGTCAAGATTTCGTGTAGGAATAAAATTTATGAAAGTCAGAATGAAATAAAAATAAAGCTGGAAATTTTGGAAAAAAAATAACAGTTTGGCGAGTTTGCAGAAGAAATAAAGATTCAAGATTTTAAAAACAAACAGGAATTTCTGAAGTTCGGAATTTGAGGACTTTGGGAAAAGATCAGGAGTTTAGAGCTTGGAAGAAGGATAAAGGAAATATAGGAAAGAAAAAAGTTTTCGGAATTGGGAAGAAAAATGTGGTAAAGACCAAAGCGGATAAACAACAATGTTGCTTTTCATATTTTTGGATAAGCAGTATAAAATCAATCCTGCATATCTGCCTAGCGATGATTGTTAAGTTTTTTCTAAGGCATTCATTTCCTCCACCGTCCGCGAGTTTGGCAAACACTGCCGAGGTTGAACTCGCAACTCTACACTTTCGTGTGAGATTTTCACCGACAAGCCATCATTGCTGCTGATGCGGTGTTTCTTGTCATTAGAAATTTTGTATTATATATTGGTATTCGTATCACTGACTGTCAGGATTTTAGAAATAAGATTGTTAAAAATATATTAATGCACTTTTAAAAACAAGATTATTAAAGTCATATTAATGCAATATTTGGATTAATACAGTATTGCATAATAAAGTGTAGTACTGTGCTGCTGAGTATAGTTCGTTGTGTAGTGACATCTGCAACTGAAGGTTGGTGCGAATGCTGGCATTATTGGAATGACAAAGGAGCACCTGTCGCTTGCTTTATGCCTTAATGTACCAGTATTTATCGTCGTTACGAAAATCGATATGTGTCCTGAAGGGGTAAGATTTTTTTGTGAAGTTATTTGATTTTTCAGTTTTATTGCTTTTTAAATCTCGAAGTTCCCATATTTGTAAGGTATGTAGGAATAAGATTTGTATGTATTTGTGAATATCAATGATATTTTTTGTTTTTCGAGATTCCGTCTATATTTTTTCTTTTGTCTTTTTGAAGGTATTATGTGAAACGATGAAAAATTTGGATAAACTGATGAAAAGTCCTGGAGCGCGGAAACTACCAGTTGTTATAAAAACTTTGGAAGACGTTGTTCATTCTGCCAGTCATTTCAGTAGTGGAAAGTAGGTTCTCAGAAAAAAATAAATAGCTCTTATTTTTTCTTCCTATCGGTTTTGAAATTTGGTTTTCATATGTTTAAATGATATTTTACAGAGTCTGTCCCATCTTCCAAGTATCGAATGTTGCTGGTACTAATTTGGACTTGCTTTGCTCCTTTCTGAATCTCATTCCACTTCGGCGGAAATTTTCTTTGGATAGTCCAGCCGAATTTCAAATAGATGATGTCTATTGGGTAGATGGTGTAGGTACTGTAGTCTCAGGCACATGCTTAGCTGGTGAGTTTTTGTTTTTCTTATAGAAGTGGAGATTGTTCTTCTCTTGGAATAAATATTTCAGTTTCATATGGTGTTAAATAATCATTTTATATTCCTAGGTACGATCTCGCTTAATGACACAATGTTGATCGGACCGAACCCCTACGGTGAATTTATTCCGATTCCAATAAAATCCATTCATCGAAAACGAATGCCAGTATCTAAAATACGATGTGGTCAAACCGCTTCGTTTTCCATTAGGTAGTGGCTTCCTTTTGTTTGTTTTTGTTTTTTCTTTCACTTTCTTTACTTATCATGATTTGATTTTTTTTTTTTCGCGGAAAGATGTGGACCTTCAAGTTCTAAGTTCTCTTTTAATACTTATCAATTCCTAAGTAAAAATGTGGTACAGAAAGTTAAACAAAAAGGAAGTGCGAAAAGGAATGGTCTTACTCTCTCCAAAATTGGTTGTGTTTTCCTCGATCCAGTTTGATGCTGAAATACTTATTCTTCATCATCCAACAACAATTGCCGAGAATTATCAAGCAATGGGTATTTTTATCAGCGTTTTCTGTTCTCTCCTGATTACCATTATCGTATTATCGCTAGGTGATATTTTTTGGAACCCATATACTATAAATCATATAAGTCATTTAAAGTATCATAGTAGTTCACTGGAAATTCAGTGATTGTTCGGAAATCGAAATTGGAATGGTAAGCTTTTAAAATACTTTCCTCGAGTCAGAAATTGGAGTTTCAGCTGGTGTTCTACTTTCAGTGCATATTGGCTCGATTCGTCAAACGGCAACTATAATACACATGACAAAAATGGTGCTGAGGACCGGAGATCGTGATATGGTAACATTCAAATTTATTAAAAACCCAGAATATCTTTCTGTTGGAAGTCGCATGGTATTTCGTGAAGGGCGGACGAAAGCTGTGGGGACGGTTGTTAAAGTTTATCCATATACTCCCGCACATTCGAAGCAAGTTCGATCGAAGCACATGAAATACAAGGGTAGGTTTTAGTTTTATGAAATTGCCAGCCAAATTCTTTTCTTTAACGCATGATAATGATTTATATAATTGTCCAAAATGATGCATACAGCACAATAAACAAACCATACAAGCATAATGATAATATACAAATTAATTTTTGTTACTAGCAAGAAACATATGGCTAGAATGTGCAAACGTTATTTCAATATCCTTATGTATTTGTTTTGCTTTTTACAATTATTTCCGGATTCGTTTTTTATCAACCATAAGAATCGAAAAAATTATTTATTCCAGAGGGTTGGAGTAGCAAAAAAACGTTTAAAACTAATACTGGAAAGGACAAAGAAGTGAATGCAAATTGATATGTTAATATACGAAGTGGCACGTGGTTTTTTGCAACTCTGCTTGCAAAATATGAAGGCAAAGAAATGTTACTGTGAATAGGTGTTTATTGCTTCATGTTATCTTGTTGGTTCCTTAAAATAGCATTTTTCTGTTGTCTTGAGAATCATGGAAATATTGGTAATTGTTTTAAACACTCAACATCTGCGCTGTGTGCTAGAAGTTTCCAAAATACTATTCATTATTGTAAGCAGTAGTCTTTTTTGTCGTTAAAATTGGTGTTTTTCCTAATTATTTTGTTTGGTTAATCTTTTTCTTTTTAGCTACGATTTTAAATTTCTAATAGGAGATGTTTTTTTTTTTATGGAATTTTTACAATGATGACGTTATTATTGGTGGTTTACCATAATAACATGTATCATTATTTGGTAAGTCCAGAGGTTATGGATTGTAAGAAATATTTTACGCTGTTCGGCTACTCATGCTTCATGCGGATGCTCTTCACATTTTGAGGTATGAAGTGTGAATATATTGGAAAATATGTATGACTGGTGTCGATTTGTTGGAATGCAGTTTTTGAGTGTGGATAAATAATGTCAGTATATGTCTTCGGGTATATTTGGGAAGGAATGGGAAACGACTGTTATGATCACACTGCTGGTGATGGCAAGATATTATGAACAAACGACGTAAACAAACGAACTATTCTGGCAACAATGAAAATAATGGTAGAGGAAATAAGTTTTTGATCCGACAAAGTTCTCGTCAACTGATATACAAAGATTTTGGAAACATATGATTTCTTTCATGAATTCCAAGCTAGGTTATACTTTCATCTTTTCGATCATATTCTTAAAGTGATTAATCAGGAAAATTTCTTGCTAAAAATTTGAAGCAGTAAGGGAGGAAAAGCCATCATAAGAAAATGCTGAAAGCTCAGAATTGTCGGATTTAATGCTTTTAACTCATCAAATCAGACATTTTCTCAAATTGACCCGTACAGTTATTGATGCAGCCTTATGATATTGTTGTTATTAATAAACTGAATGGTTAATAGTGGAGTTTGAGCAAAGTAGCACGAAATTTGAGTACTTTACTAATCTCATCAGCTCTGCTGTCTCATTTAGTATTTGCAATAATACGGTCGGTTATTCACCTATCGTAAAATTAGAAACAGATCCAGCAGTTCAGAATCTGACAAATTTTTATAAGCGACAGATAAGCTACTCCTTCCCTGAAGAAAGTATTAAACCTACAAATGCTACAGTGCTCGAGATGGGACGGGGCAGTGCTTGAGAATATCGTTATGGAATGTTGTTTTCATCATTTTCGATGGCGTCAACGACCATATGTCATATATCCATAATATCCCGTGCCTACCGGATACTGTCCGTAGTATGCAGCCGGATATGCAGTCGGGTAGCCTCCATATGTGCCATAACCATAGGGTACCATTGCTGAAGACTTGTCGTAATAATTCGGCATCATATATGCACCATGCTTTGCTTCAAAAGCTCGTTCTTCCTCTTCCTGAAAGTAATTTGAAATTAAAACACTGGTCAGTGTTCGCGTTCTCATGAGGCTATTGAAATGAACGAAGGTTTTTTTTTTTTTTTTTTTTTTAATTCCCCAACACTAATTAATTATTTTCCGAAAGTAAAATAGTAACGGCGGAAAGTGGAAGAGGAAAAAAGACGTGAAAGAATTCAAGAAATGGAGTTCAAAGGGGCATGAAAACTGTGGGATGACTGAATCGCATGTTGAGGCATTGAATCAGGTCATTTGGAAAGAATGAAGTGTTAAAACACAAAACAGATTCTAACTGACTGGCACTTTTTACTACTGAAGTTGAATATAAACAGTCTGAAATTGGAAGAAATCAATTCCAAAGGCCTTTTTCAGCTGACTATATATTTAGCAAACTTTTGAAATGAGCTCTTCTTTCCCGAAGTGTTTCCTAAGCTTCCTGGTATCTATTTCCATTCTTCACGAAGTGAGAAATTTTATTTTACTTACGAAAATATACATGGAAGCCACAAATGACTTTCAGTTTCTTTAAAGTCACTTCTAATTTATCCTCGCTTTCATATTTCCTACTCCTTCACCATTCAGAGGCTTATTCAATTATTATTGGTTCATATGATTTAATACTGCAGTAGTAATATAAGTGACAATGCGAATGAGGGGAAGATGGCGAAAGACAAGAAGGTGGCAAGATGGGCATAATTTCGTTTAGCAATAATTTCATGGTCACCCGTTGTGTGAAGTGTAATATGTATATGTGTAATTTGTCCCATTATTTTCTTCATCTTGTTCTTGTAAAGAAATTACAGAGAGACATTAAGACAAGGAAGAATGCTATATAGGATGAATGAAATACGAAATATGGGAAGAGAAGGATGGACAGATAGAAAGTCTGAAATGCTCAACCTGCGGGCATATGTGGTGGACTTTTTGAGCGTCGTCGATATCAGTCGAGTTCAAGGTCTTCTGTCTACCACAAAAGATTACAATTTTGGCTTTAGAAATTGAAACCGCCTCATCAACTACACATAATAAATGGACATTTGGCCACATAACAGTGTCAAAATGCTGGGTGTTATCCACGCTGACACTGTTTTGTTGAATTAAGAAAGACCAAACATCTAAACATTATTGATGATGTTGTATGAGAATTTCGCTATACTTCAGAAATGGCACAACAGGAAATACTGGAAGAGTGACTGATCTATATTACATTACTTCTATTTCCTTTTGCTCAGTTTGAAAATGAAAGGAATGAGATTGGAACGAGTAAATGTGCACATCAAATGAAATGCTAACAAAAAGTGACGCATAGTATACTGCTAAAGTATTTTGTTCGCTCATAGACCTCATTAATAGATGTCAACTGATTCGAAGTGTCAACTGGAATTCCACAAATGAAGGAGCAATAGCGAAGTACTTATTAAATTTTTAAAAGGCGATAGAAATTAACCTTGATTTTTTTGTAGGATAATAGCATGAATGTTGATGCGAGTAGTATGAATGCAATGCCAACCCAGGATACCATGTAAGACCAGCCGTAGCTGAATCGTGTCCCCTGCTTTAAAATCTGTAAATTTTTTTTGTTTACTGGAAACCATATTTATCCTTTTGAGAACATTAGTAAAGATTTCCTTGATATCTTTAATGAATCACTTGACAAGCTCACCGGTTCCCAAGATTTATAAAAAGGTAACATATCGAGTACATGCCTCTCCAAATAATTAACCAAATGCCAGCACGCCATTGAGCCAGCGAGAAACATTACTGAAATTCATATCCATTTCAAGCGCTTATTTCAATGAGTTTAACTAAAATGCTTGCAAAACAAAAATAGTTTTCTTTGGAAAAAAAAAAGAAAAAATAAATTTTTTTCTTTTGAATTTAATGATTACATTGACACTAAACTGAAGTGCTGCCTTCTCTGCAACTGACCTTACCAGTTAATCGCATACTACATCAACTTTTTCATATTGCAACAGAAAAGACTTTCTTTTTAACCATCGGATCATACAAACTTTATTTCTTTCACAACGTAAAATTTACATGACTTGTTTAGATATGTTTGGAAACTTTTATATCAAAGGAATCCCCTGAAGTACAAAATTTCCCTATAAAAAAATTGACATTTTAATAAAATGAAGCGTAACAACTGCGTATTCGATAAAGTTTTACTTTCTGATCATATATCTTGGACATTAATTTTTCAAGCTTCTCAAAATGAATTTCAGATGAGGAAATTGACGGAATAATTATTAAATAGTAGCTGCAAAGTAATTTTCTACACAAACGTATGAAACACCGGTCTCATCTCCTTTTTCCCATAATTGTTAATTTCTTCTTAGCTGTGTATAATTTTTATAGCACGAGTCGTTTTCGTTATTCATTAGAACGATAGTTAAGTTGAAAAGAGGATTAATGTTGAGTGTGGAGTGAGTAGTGTACACTCGATATTTAGGTCAATTTGTTATTCGAATTTAACAATCTCCACTCCAGAGCATTTAGTCACAAGTGATGAATAAAATTCCGAAATTAGTGTTTTTTCTTTTATGCAAGTTGTTGTAATGGTTAGACTGGGGAGAAAAAAAAAACGGAAAAATCTTCCTAAGACACTCATTGCATTGTTTCACCTTGAATTTCGAAAGCGTTTTATTTGGATATTTTACCATGACCAAGCTATGGGAAAGAAAGAGTAATATTCCACTATCAGCAACTACTAGGATGCGAGGAAGGGTTGCTTCTCAGCAACAATTAATAGATCGAATATCTGAACAGCACTGATTACCAAGACGGTTATGAGAGTAAATGACTGTGTTCCCGAATGAAAATGAACCGAGTTTGTAACATGTTGGAAAGTAAAGAGTGAGAAATAACAAGGAACTTCAAATGCTAAAATTAGCTTCACTGAATTTATAATTGCGGTCTACACATGAAACTCCAAACTATTACCGGCAGCTTGCTCATTCTGAGGGTAAGAGAGAAAAAGAAAAGAAGAGAAAAGGGAATTACTTAGGTTGTTAATGAGCAATAAACAGAAACGTCGCAGGAGCTAAAAATAAAAAATTACCTGAGAAAAGCATAAGTAATGCAGTAGTGAGGACTATTTTGGTACTTCTTCGCCAACAGCCAACCATACCAAATATGGAGCAAATAATAAACACAACAAGTCCCAAAAGATACAATATTGCAGCACCCCACATGGCATAGTAACGGTATATTTGTAAGCTGTTGTATTTCTCATATGCTGCATCCGAAGGATGATAGTCGTCGTTCCAGATACATGGTGAGCCGAATTTGGAAAAGCTCCCGATATCTGAAGAGATTTCCAATTCAGTTTTAAATTTTGAAGGCAATGTTAATTTGGAACATTTATTTGGATTTGATATCAACGGGTAGTTTTGAAATTTTCTTCCATCAAAATAAAATATCTCCGTTTGAGGCCTAACGACATTTTCCTTCAGTGAAATTCTGATCAATTAACCGATATCGTATAAATTTTTCCGGTTATATACAATGTCTTTGGTTTGATACAGCAGTTGTGTAGTATTTAATAAGTAGTGACTCGTAACTGAACAATAATTAGTATCAAATTTTGAACAGAATTTTCAAAAAAACAAAAAAAAAATATGGACAACATAACTTCAAAGAAATTCTTCGATGCAGAACTAAGAAAATGGTAGTATAGAAAGTTTCTTACTCCTATAGGTTAATTAAATCTACTAGCCAAAAGTAACTTTTCTGTAGCATATACTTTTATGAGGTTTTGATCACTAAAAAAAAATCTGACAGCAACCATTAATAATTCAAGAATAAACCAATGAGTTACCACATTGCCTAACTAAAGTTTCTAGGTAAAAGGTCAAATTTCGTCCAACGTTATTTGCTGATTAATTATGAAAAATACAAATGCAATTAATATCATCATTAATCAGACATAAACCATAAACTAAATAATTTCATTACCGGAAGGTACGGCATCTGAAAAACACACAAGGAAGAGACCATAACTGCGTGAAAAATATAACGGATTTCGTACAACATTATCTTTCAAACGAGCATTTAATTCGGTATTTCGATTCATAGCATTGATTATTTCTCGTCGATTTACCTGAAATGTGAAAAATAAAATTTCAAATTCAGTTTTAAGTATCATACTCAGTGGGTATGTATATAAGCAAATAACGACCGTTCATTGAGATTGCTGTAAACTTTAGCTATTTCAGCGATTTAGTATTGAACATCAAACTTCGCCTACTTCACTGCAACCACTCCAGGTAATTTTCTCTGAGGAGGAAATCAACTGCAGTGTTTCAAAATGCCCTCCTTCAAAAAAAAAAAAAAAAAAAAACCACACCTCATACTATGGAATTTCTTGCATTTTCCATCTCGTACAACAATATGCTCAACCGCCGAAATCTTGCGGTATCTATAATCTATACAAAACAAACTACAAGTCGTTTTGCAATATTAAGTTGCGATGAAATAAGTTTAAAAAATCATTTAATTAATTAATCAATTAATTAGTCAGATAAATTACATATAAATAAATAAAGATACAAATGGATTAAATAAATAAAAATGAATAAATAAAATAAATGAAATAAATAAATAAATGAAATAAATAAATAAATGAAATAAATAAATAAATGAAATAAATAAATAAATGAAATAAATAAATAAATGAAATAAATAAATGAAATAAATAAATGAAATAAATAAATAAATGAAATAAATAAATGAAATAAATAAATGAAATAAATAAATGAAATAAATAAATGAAATAAATAAATGAAATAAATAAATGAAATAAATAAATGAAATAAATAAATGAAATAAATAAATGAAATAAATAAATGAAATAAATAAATGAAATAAATAAATGAAATAAATAAATGAAATAAATAAATGAAATAAATAAATGAAATAAATAAATGAAATAAATAAATGAAATAAATAAATGAAATAAATAAATGAAATAAATAAATGAAATAAATAAATGAAATAAATAAATGAAATAAATAAATGAAATAAATAAATGAAATAAATAAATGAAATAAATAAATGAAATAAATAAATGAAATAAATAAATGAAATAAATAAATGAAATAAATAAATGAAATAAATAAATGAAATAAATAAATGAAATAAATAAATGAAATAAATAAATGAAATAAATAAATGAAATAAATAAATGAATAGAATAAATAAATAAATAAAATAAACAAGTAAATAAAATAAATAAATAAAATAAAATAAATTAAGTAAAATACATAAATAAATAAAATTAATTAATTAATTAATTAACTAAATATAATAAATATAATTAATTAATTAATTAAATAAATAAATAAAATAATAAATAAATGTATATATATATAAGTAGTAAGTTATATATGTGGCAATAAAAGTTTAGGTATCTCTGTTCTGTTAAATTCACCCCCCTCCTCGGCATCACATGTATAAATTAGCCTGAAAGTTGATAAAATATTGCTTTATCTTCCTGAACTAGTAACCTCAGTTGAATACTCTGAAAATTCTTCTTTTTGGTATGAAAGAAGTTATTATTGAGCTGTCATTCACTTCTTGGGGAATTTTTTTTGAGATTTTCTAAAGGCTCTTCATTTGGTATGATATCTAAAGTGTTCGTTTCGAATGTGAGTTAAATAGCCTATATGCAATAATATAGCAATTTCAATCCGAAACTTCGGTAAAATTTAAAAAGGGTTTCGAGATTCCTTGGAAGCAATAAATTTTCAAGCAAAAAAACGGAAACAGTTGGATTATTGACTTTTTTCAGATTCATGGTAATTTCTATAAAACAGCATGACTATCTGTCGAAGTACAATGGTAATGAAATAAATTTTGGTTAAAGGCTGACATACTGCATGTGAGAATTCAGGTTATAAACAATGCTTTTTATGTAAGGAAAACATTCACCTAGAGACCAATAAAAAAAAAAATAGGAAAAAGGAATTTGTGAGAGTCTGATAAATTCTGTCAGTCAGTATAATGATAAAACTGTGAAATTGTAGTGAATACAAAACTTCGGAGATTTTCCGCACATCTATGTCAATTCAGTTTCAATTTCATTCTGGACGTTTATTTCAATTCTTTTAATTAATTTTTAATGAATTGAAATTTCATCGACGACATCATTTCCTTTCTTTCACTTGCTGTTTGATAATAACATAAACCTTATACTTCAAATGCAAAAAATTAATCCTTCATATTAACTAGACAAAAATGAAACTAATTGCTGGGTATATAAGTTTTTTGCAAAAAATTTTCTTCGCTTTTGATATAAAGACAAAATCTATTACTTATGATAAATATTTCAGATATTCTGAATAAATTTAATAATTTTTTTTCCTCTTTTCCAGGAACAGTCACCGCCAAAACTTTTATTAACATGAATTTGGGGATGATTATAGAGCAAACCAAAAATGAACCATATAAGCATACTCTGGAAATCAGCGCTGCGGAATATGATATTTTATATCATATTAAAAGCTTAGAAACTCTTTATTAATACAATGGCCAGAAAAATGAATTGTTAACATTCTGGACAGCTCAGGATTCAGCTGGTAAAACAAATAAGTCAAAACAGAAGTGTGCGAATGATGTAAACATGAATGACTTATATTTTTGCATACAATGAGGTGATAATGATTACTGATAACATCCACAGATGAATGACATGAAGAAATGGTTGAAAAGATGATCAATTGTAAGTTCGAAATGAAGGCAAGAAATCCTTTGCTAAACATCGATCACTTTTATCTGATGAAACAAGCAAATGTAAATATGATTCCATTAAATGATTTAAGATTTTATAGTAAAATGTTACATGGTTTCCAGTAAACAATGAACTTAGATGTTTTCCAGCCGCTTTGGTTTATAAACGGAGTAAATCGCCAGTGTTTCAACTGACCGTTCAGTGCTTTAATTCATTGGAGTTTGGGCTCATATTAACGGAAAAGGGATTTAAAACACCAATTTAAATACAAACATATGAAAAGTGCGTCTTTGAAGTTTCTAAAAATATGAGGAATTTTCTGATTGAATTTCAATCTGCTAAATAACTTTATATAAAATTTTTGAGTGTGTGATTATGATCGAATGGAAAAACGATGATGGATGGTGAAAATGGAATCAAACAAATGCGGTTGTTGTAAGAAACCACATGTCCTTTAGTGATGTTAGAAAAGCCCAAAAAGATATACAACAATGGAGTAGTGAAGTACTGAATTTGATAGGCTATTAAGTAGTAGCCATACAGAGTGTATTTTGTTTTGAATTTTTCAAGAATGAAAATCATCTTTTCAAATAGTGTGGAAAATTTTATATCAGTGTTAATTAGTACCATTATTATGCACTGAATAGAAGTTCTATAAACACATAACAGGTAGTAAATTCATTCACTCACTCACTGAACGACTGAGAAATTTGAAGTGAAGGTCACTGCCAATACAAATTAATTTTTGGCAAAAAAACAGATCACAAAATCAATGGGATGATGTATATGGCATTATAATGAAAAGAAAATGGATGATACCTGATAATCAGTCCATGAGTCAGTAGCCAGGGCCAATGTGATCAACGCCAGGCCTAGCAGGCCAAAAACGCTTGTGAGGGACAGCAGTAAAGGCGAGGACCACATGACCGCACACGGTGACAGCCCTTAGAGAAAATGTATGTGTGATGAGATGAGATGATGGTGCACAGCAACTCCGACTCCGCACTGTCCTCCTCCTTCGATGTCGTCGTGGTCGCTGTCTTCGTCGCTGCTACGGTCGCGGAGGCGAAGGGCACACGGCAAGTTGTACACACCTGCTGCTGAGAGGCACAACACTCCTCGCATCTCTGGTAAGGTAAGCTTGCAGGTGCAGGTAAAGACCGACAGATACAGTGACAATCGCTCCATCTACCTCACAGATCTCATCTTCGGCTGTTATCTGCAGCAACGACACTGCTTGCATCTTGCAGAGCAGCACAGATTGCCTCTGTGCAGTTTCTGCTTCCAAAATAGTTCAGGGGTGAGCTGAAGCCGTGAGAAGGCACCCGTTGCAGATTATATGTCATCTGCATGCACGCGATGACGCCGATGCAATGCTGCAGTGGTGACGGTGACCTTAGAAATGAAACATGGTCGTATCAGCACGCATACACGACACTGCATTCCAGTGCTCAGCAATATCATCAGTACTCTCCCACAAACCCCAAGATTCATCGTTCCGAAGAGACCATAAAAAATGATCATTAATTCCTCCCTAACTCCCTTTTCATGTACCGCATCAGACTACTGTTTAGGAAGTGAAGAGCAGGAAATTTCCTTCCCACAAATATGACGACATGATCAATTACTCAACTATCATTAGTTCACTGCAGTTTGCCCTACACCGATAAATTATCTTTTTCAAATAACTCTAATCGTCGTCACTGTGCTGTTCCTTTCAGTATTCCCCCGATAATATTGATGAATCCACTCAGATGTATTCATCAGTTTCACAACTGAAAACAATTGATCCCTGAAAAATTGCTGCTGCGAACTCTGAACAAAATTTTCGTTCCTGTTGAAAATTTTGCCTCAAGTTACAAATAACCGATCACATGTTAATTTTCTCACTGAATTCCTACCCCGCTATAATTTTAATTGATTTCATTCAATAAAACCGGTTGATAACTGTTAGATGTTTCAATGTTTAGATTATGCTCTTCGAACATTTCTAATTAATCAGAAAAGAAACGAATTGAGGATGTTTCAACCACTTGTATAAAACTCTAACAAAATTCCTTTTGTTCCTTCGAGTTTCTCTGGCTCAAGTGGTTTCTCAGTTTACTTTAGGTTCTCGGAAGATATCTCGTTGAAACTATCCAGCCGTAATTTTGGTGTCCAGATCAATCTACACGGCAAAGTTCTCGGGAGGTTGTCGATTTCTCAAATAAATAAAAGTTGTCAACAATGCAGAAAAGTTACAGCTCCAGAACAGAAGAACAGAGTTCTCTACTACAGTTCAGTACTGCTCCGTACTTGAAATTGGTTTAAGGACGGGAAAGAAATTTTTTCTAAAATACAGACAAGAGAATGTGAAACAAATTCATATGTACAATTTGTTTGTTTGTCTAACGGACAATCAAATTTTAAAACACCGAAATGCATCTATGCCGCCAGACATACATACACACACGCATACTACTGGCAAATTGTGAAAAGTTTAAACTAACCAAAATCTGTTAGTTTATTTCAACATTTGACATTAGCTAACTCTTTCTGTCATCACTTGCTCTCATCCGAAGTGACAAGCCATTCGAGTAACTTTTAGCTGGTTTTAGTAGAAAAGAACGTACTAAAGCTCCGTTATCGCTGCGCTAATAATTTTAAAAGCATGGAACAAATTAATTTATTATTAGTTAACTCAATTTTTAAAAAAGACTGAATTCTGTGAAAAGGACGCTTGCCCCATGAGCGAGAAAGAAACTCGCTTATTATCAAAATGAAAATTATCGCCTTAAAGGATGGTAAAAAGGAAGCTTCAGAATCATTGTGTTGTAGGGAAAAGTATACCTTTATTATGAAAATATGAATAAGGCAGTACAATCAAAACTGCAACATCAAAATGGCTTTTGAAAGTGATTTGTCAGTACAGAATTTACATAATCATTAATTAATAATGATTATATGTACAGTGATCTGAAGAAGTGTGACATTTTTGCAGCTATGATATCTTACAATCACTTTCTAGTGCTACTTCCTTATCCTGACGTTTTATTCTCAGTGAAAGATGCTTTGAGCGTCGTAGGAGACTGCCTGATCGACTAAAACTTTTTGGACTGCTATCTTTAGCTGTAACAACCTGCAATTATCAATAATTATCACGTGATGAAATTTTTGTTCGAAATTCTAAAGTATTAATTGAATGATGGTGAGCTGCACAAATCGAAACTAGGATGTATTATCATTAAGGCTTCAAATGTAGGATTGAGATGAAGGGAAAGGATGGAGAAAAGAAGGAAACACTATATTTTGTTTGAGAAGAAGATAGCTCTGATGAACAATTATTCCTTGTGCAACAAATTTCCAGGATCTTGTGGTTGACGATTCAGTATGTTCAAGAAATTTTGCCACGGCAGAAATATTTCGAAAGAGTGTGACCGTTATCACCCTGCCCACTTCGTCCTGCGCTAACTTCTTCCATTTAGCTGTTGATAAAATATATGGTTGAGGTTTCCAAAACAAAATTATTGTAAACTTTGTGTGTATATTCAGAAACAGTTAGCATTTGTTTTTGGCACGTTAACGTAATAAGACAATAGTACCTACCCGTAATGACCAGTTTCTGCTAAGTGTCTTTGTTGGCGAAAGTTCACGAAATCGTACTTTTTGCTGCTCTGTCCATTTCTGCAAAAAAAAAAATATCCATAATTTAAAAACTATAGTTCCAACATATAAAAGGCAAGAAGCAAGAAAAATGGACTAATATAAGACGAATATGAGGTGAAAAAAAGCAGGGAAAGGTGATAAATGTTAGGAATTGATGAGTATAAGTTAATTTAACCAACGATTAGTAATGCAAAATAGACAAATCTGAATCAAGCAAATAATTATTGGATGCATTTTAGGAAGGTGCTGAATAATTTCATCTGCTCACAAAGGAACGCAAGAAACCTCGTCGTGTGGATATGAACGAGAAATGAGACATTTCAAATATCACCGCACGTTTATTTGTGTATTATGCAATAATTAATCGTAAGGAGTAGTATATAAGAAATATATCAGATGTTTTGATCCATATAGTCCAGACGTATTTTAGTAGAATGAAAGAAAAAGAAATAATCTATAACTCACTTCTTTATCCAATAAATCACTTTGTTCCAAAAAATTTCGAAAAATCTTTACTATGTTATAATTCATCTTTGCAGAAGACTCGACGTAGCTTATATTGAAATTCAAACGTTGCATCCATGCTTGAACCGTTGTTTCAAAAATCTAAATCAAAAATTTTGAAATTAATATCGGATTTGTGCTCATAACTGTCCCTTTGAATGCTGAAAGATCTCAGGAATATCATTTTACAGCCTGATGTCATTATTTAAACACCTTTTGGGACGATGAATCGCACTTATTTCCAACAATAACAGTTGCAAGGGTTCGAGCGTCTTTTCGTTGTTGCACAATTTGTGTCCATATGTCACTCATCTGAAGTGAAAAATTTATGACTTTGAGGATCTTTGAACATGAAAAAGTTTTTTTTTTTTTGCATTTGTCTCGATTCCTTAATTGATTTTTTCTTATACAGAATTTTTGAAGATGGATAGGATATGAAAAATTTCAATTAAAATCATCAAAACCTGTTTAAAGCTAGGCACATCATTGACAGCAAAAACCAGCATGAATGCATTTGCAGATGCTATTGCAATTTTGCGCATACCCGGATAATCGAAATTCGTATCCAAAATTTCCAGTGATATTTCCATTCCCTGTTTCATTAATAAACTGATTTTCACTGCACAAAAAAAGCAAAACAGAAAGAGAATTCAGGATATACATGATCGTTATTAGAACAGTAGGAGAGTTTCATCGAACAAATTCAAAGTAAGAAAAACCTGTATATTGAAATCTCTCGAATAAAGATCCTCAACGGTCTCCCTGTATTTTTCATCGAAAGTTCCATGAAGATAGCGGCGAATGATTGATGTTTTCCCCACTTTTCCAGGACCCAACACAACTAGGCGGAATCTTGTCTTCTCCATCTCCATAACTTGCGGAAAGATGACACTGCTATTAATTAAAATATATATTCTATTTCTGTTATAGTGAGGGATTTTATACGCTCAGCATTCAAGCGAAAGCAATTACTTTCGAAGCAGACTTTCAGACTCCATCATATTTGTTAATCCCTTCCGTTGGATCTAATTACTTGAGCTGTCGGTAGTAACAACCATATCATATCCCTTTCTACTTTTGTTGTTTTTACTGGCAGTTGCAGCATGTTTACGATCACTCCTTCTGGTTATATGTCAGTTTCTGTAATCATAAAAATTCACATTTGCATAAACTTTGTTTAGTTCCCACATATCCTTGTAATGAAATAAGAAAGAAAAGTGAAATAGATGAAGCTGGCGAGAAGGATTGATAAAAGAATGAATATCTTATCATCAGTACTTGTAAAATAAGAATTTTAAATGAGTTCGTTATTACTGTTAATCGTTTTCAAGTTATTTACAATGATAGCCCTGAAAACGAATAAAAAGACTGGCTAGATATTACTATTAAAAAAGGAGGAAAATGCATGCCTTGAAAGACATCGCCACAGATGCTTGACGTAGACTGAAGAAGATCGTTTTCTATACTTAATCACTAACAATCATTGCTACTTTTTTATCACTACATGAAGATCAGACTGGATAGATTTTGGAAGGATAACGGGAGAAGAGGAAAGTCCTCTGTTCTAAATCTAACGAAAAAAAAAAAGTGCAGTGAACCCTTGAGTAGGAAAATTTGCATTTATCGCCGATTATGCAGATACCATGTTGTCTTCTTTGACATAGCTTGTCACCATCATGGTGAGTAGAAATGCTTTTATCAGCTAATTTTCTAATGAAATTTTCTTTACGTGTCAATCAAAAACTAGCGATTTGTACTAGTAACAATTCACTTGTTGAAAATAAAAGTCGTTATGGAACTTGAGCAGTACTATAAGATGGACGTTTAACTTTAAAAGTGTAACTTATCGATCTAAAAAGTAAAAAACTGCGCATCATAAGTTACATGAATGCTTGATTGGAGATATATCGAAAATGTTCAATTTTTTACTTGGTCAATGATAGAAACCTGTTTCAACTAAGAAAAAAAATCGGTAGATGTTTGGAGTTTCTCAAAATAAAGCAAATTTTTAATGTAACAATTTTAAGCCGGATTTTCTTTTTTTCTTTTTTTTTAAAAGGCTTCTAAAGACAATTTCTTCTCAGAAATAAATTTTTGAGAAAAAATTTTCACAGTAAATTCCTGAAACAAAACACTTTTTTTGAGAACTTTCAGTAAATTTGATTTTGAATGCGTGATAAATTTTGAGAGATTTAGATTGTACGGAGCTAATGAGAGCAGATCTGAAACGTTCGAAAGTGCAAGGGCAATGAAAAAGATAAATTATTTAGCAGAAAAAAAATTTACCTCCACATGATAACCAATGGAAATTTTGAACTGCCGATCCGGTCTTCGAAGTAAAGAACATATCTCAGAATATATTACAATGAGCTAACGAAACAGTGCTCATTTTCAGAAAAGAACCCCCATAGAATTCTAATTAACTTAAAGTTATTAATTGGAAAAATTCAGTTCCACTTGAATGCTGATACTGGAGTTTCGCACGAACTTCAATGAATTGTTTTGAAGTTTTACAAGTATTGTAAGCAATTAGACTGAGATTTCTTGCAGAAATATTCTGATGTGTGTGATTAGGTTGTAAAATGTTCTTGTTTCAGCTTTTTGACATTTGTTACAAAAGGGGTTTGACTGGTTAGGATATCTTTTCACTGAACTCTTGACATCGATGGAATTTATCCACATATTTTCGATTCGTCTACACTGGTTTTACATAAGCAATTTTTTATGTAAAAATTGTTATGTAAAAACTCGGTTGCCATCCATAACATAGTAGTTTTGCTAGGTGTTCAGTCAAAAACAAGAGACCCTTGCAGGAGCAAAAAAAAAAAAAAAAAAAAAAACTGATGATCGAAAGGAAATAAGAAAAGTAATAAGCTGATTTAATTTCCTCTTTCCGTCCCAGTTCTACTATCTGCGGACAGTGTGGAAAAAATTAAAATCAGTAAGGGAATCATAATATACGTCTTGTTCTTCGTGCATGAATACATTTATCATGGTTGTTTTTTTCAACTTTTAAAAGAAGAAATATGAAGCAGAGTTTTTTATTTTTCCATTTCTTGAGAATGTATTCAATTTATCTCATTGAAATTAACTAGGTATTCAGAAACGTTTTCATATATTGAAATTCAATCAGAAGTAGTACAAAAAAATTGCGCGGAAGTTGAGACTGGAAGAAACGAAAGTCAGACAGATAATAAATGTCATTATAGAAAGGATAATATCCGAAATATCTTTTACTAGAAATAACGATCCGAAAACATCCGCATTTTAAAATTAAGAAGCCATAAAGGACTCATAATGTGAGTTCTTTATGGCATTGTTTTAATCTATAAATGGTGAGAAAAAAAATCTGTGAAATGCTTCAAAGACCGAGAAGCAGAAGGAATGGAGCGGTATGTGTATCGAAAAGGAAACCATGGAAATGCCTCATTTTGCTTGGAGAGCTGAACAAAAGAGAGGAAGGGAAAGAGAGAGAGAGAAAGAAAAATACATGGCTACTATTTGTTTTGAGCATAAAACACCTGGAAGTATAAGGTGACAAATCTGCTTCCTTTCTCGGCTTTGCAACTTTTCAAAGATGCTACTTATCGAGGAGCGTCTTCTCTCTTACAATAAACCAAATGAGTGTCGCCGTTCAAGAAACGACGAGAGGATTTTCACGGCTACTGAGCTTTTCCAGCATAGCAATAATTCAGACTGGAATGGAACACAGTCAGCTTCGGATAATGCTGAAAATTCGAACACTTTGCTTCAGAAGATATTAGATGCAGCAGGCGGAGCTCCCTGAGCAGCACACCGTTCCTATTCTTCTGATTTATTCCAACTTTCTATTTCTAACTTCCCATACAGATAAGTGAACGTTCACTTAACATTATTCTTGCACTGGTTAGTCCCTTATAAAGTACTGATTAATATTTGAAGGCTGTTAAGGTTTTCAATTTATAATTAACGAGCTAAAAAACATGGACTTAATCTCATGATGAAAAAAAGAAAAAAAGGTTGCGAAACACTAAGTCTATTCGGATTACTATAATTTTTATTCTTATCGAGTAATCTTTTGCATTCTTTTACCAATTTCTATAATAGTCTGAAAAGGAAAATCTTTCGAGAGGCGAAGTATCAGCTTTCAGCTTAAATCTTTTTTTTCAAATAATAGTAATGCAATTAAAATGAGTTTTTTCCTTCTTTTTCCTTTTTTTTGGAAATATTTGAAAAATTTGGCTTTATTCTTCTGCAAAGCACACAGTCCCAAATGACTGAAGCTGAAAAGAATTTCGATCAGATTCCAACTCATCCTTTTATTTTTAACCCATGCTTTCACTCAGCATTTGCTGAAAAATGCAAAGGAAAAAAGCTTCATTCATCTGGTTAGAAAACAGTCGCTTTGTGAATCTCAGATCAGTACGTCCCTAGCATTTCTTTCTCTGAGAAAATGAACTAGGTTCTACCATCAACTTAACTGATATGCTACTGTTCTTAAGATGGATGAACGTTTATCAAGGATAACTTATACCATTCCGGTTACGCTCCGGCAATGTACAACTTGTCATGCACGGCACGAATATCTCCGTTGTTCATCACAATGCAATCGATAAATGAGCGCAGTCATTCGTTCATTCAATTTCATTAAGAAAGTTAAGTTAAGGTGATCAGAACATTTTGTTATGACATGCTTATTATTTATGAACCAAATCAAGGTTGAACATTACGAGAGACAGCAACGATCTATAGCTATTTTCATCTGGCACATGAGGAGGAAGAGAAATAAAAAAGCCTCTTCAGGAGGTACGATTTCGATGCATAATCATTCCATGTGGTACTATGTTGATCAACAGAACAACAACCGAGTACGATCTCAGGAGGGAAGATTCGCTGTTGAACTAGCACTTTCTTTCGATCAATCTCATCTTTCCCCCGCACTAATACAGGGGTCGAAGGCCAAATAAAATTTTCAAAAACGTATTGTGAATCGAACACAGTTTTTAACAGCATTTCGTTTACTGCTATCCTTCAACGATTATTTTCCGGTTCTCCTGCCTCTTCCGAATTCCAAAATTCACGGACTCCAGAAAAAAAACTCCCAGCCACCGAATTAAGGTCTCTCTATTTCGCAACAGTGGGGGCGGCATACAGTAGTTTGGTGGCGCAAATATCTCTCTATATCCAATGGCACATATTCATAAACGTGTAGATATGTGGTGACATGCATTGTACGTTGACGTATAGCACGTATGCTGGTCGGTGCAGGTGCGCTGTTTGTTGAGCAACAGTTGAAAGAACGCGCCCGAAAATTTAACGCGAGCGCGTTGGTCCCAAAGCGAAATGTGCACGCAACGCAGGTGGCATTTACCATTTTCATTGTAAAGCATAGAAATGCGTGGGTGCGTTACGCAGTGACCACTTAGCAACATTCGTGTAGGGCGTAAAGTCAGTTCCATAGATGCTGGGGTCGATCCCTGTGGTACACTTTTGGTTTAGGGCGTAAAGCTGAACTAAGTTGTTGGTCGTTAATTCAGAGGTAGCAGAAAGATCCTCTTGCATATGTTTAGTGTTCCAGGTATGTCTGTCTACTGGTCGCTGAATGTGTAGTTATTCAGCGAGTTGCGATGAGCCCTGAAAAGGGGAATATTCGATGTCAAGCTGGTAGGTTTTAATTCTGCAATTGATCTGTTTTAATAACTTGATCTGAAAATGGTGGAAGTTGTGGCTGGAATAAAAGAGGTGGCGGCGTAAATCGTATTTAATATTAGTTATATTAACTAACGAAAACTAATATCTCCTCTCCTGGCAGAACCTCGCAAAACGGAGAGTCGGAGTACTGCTGCAGGAGATCTGAAGAGTAGTCCCAGTGGTTGTCGAACTTACGCTTCAACTTCACCATATAAAACCAGGTATTTATTACTGTATGTTTATTACATTTCCGAGAAGCTTCATACCGTAATTTGTTCGACCTGGAAGTGAACATAGAGAGTTGTGCTGTTCAAGTATTACATTATCCTTGTTGTACGTTTAAGGTAAATAACCTTATAGGTAAACGATACTAAGCAAAATATAGTAATTTACGCTCCCGGAAACTTCGTTTCTATTTAGAAGCTGTTTGACAAAATCTCCTGATGAATTTATAGTTGGCACTGTGATAAAAGTAAAATTAATCATATTCCTCAGGCAACAGAGCAATGGGATAACGGCAGAAAAGACGCGTTATACACCCGACTTTGCACCAGTACGCTCACGACGAAGCTCAACAGCTGTTGCTATACCTTCTCTTCCAACAGTACCATCTGGTGGTGCAGCAAGTAACTTGTTTTACTCAACTTATTTTTTCTTACTTGATTTGACAAATCAGAATAACGGAATATTTCATGAACCTCTAAAGCAAGCTTCATTGTTATAATTTTTGTAATGGATTTAGAAAAGAAAGGGCGTCGTGGCAGAGGTGATGATAGTGATGATGATACTGCAAGTAGTAGCTCAGGGCCTGTAAATGCCAAACGAACTCGTTTATCTCATAACAAGAATGATATTAAAAATATGGAAATAGTTGTCGATGATATTGGACCACAAATTGAAGAAATTATGCGACAGACTAATATAATTAAGGTACTTTGCTTTATTTCCTTCGATGTATTCATTGCTCAGCTTGAATTTCAGGACTTACGACTCTACAAAATTTACGAAGACACTTTGCCGTCATTTTAGGAAAGTCCTTATATCCATTTTGAGAACTGGGACTACGAACACAATGTGTCTGTACGAAATCATTTGCATACTCGCTTCGTGATTGCAGGACTCTTCGCTTGATGCGCTGACAGAACGACAACCTCAAAAGAAAGCAGATTCCGATTTGGAGCAACACTTCAAAAGTTCATTTTTGTTTATTGCTTATTTAAACTCTTATTAGTGACATTAGATTCAGTATCGTTTAGAAATTATTTCTCTCTATAAGCAGATGAGAAATATTTCGAATTTTTACAGAGGCTATTCGACTTTATCGATATATGTCACTGCCAGATACGCAAATTGGTAGTGCTCGACCAGTATATAGGCCTTTTTTAAAGAGGAATTTGATATACATGAGGCGATCAGCCGTAAGTTTGCAGGAAAATTACTATTTTCTCATAGATTCTTATGTTGAATTAGAAAAATTTTAGAATTTTCAATTTACTTTAACTTGTTCTCTTCTGTTTTGTGTTTTCATCATTTTTGTATTGTCGCTGCAGCCAGTAACAGTAGGAGATGACTGTATGCCTCCCCTTTGTCCAGTAACTGCTGCTACTGGGAAGGTTGGAGTGAGGACGAAGTTGCGCAAGCATCAACACATCATGGATATACTTCATGCTATCAGAAAAAGGAATGAAATATTGAAAAAGGTGTGGGCTTTCACACACTTCTTTTTTTCCGCTAATCAAGTGCTAATTGCAAATATTTATGTATATAGGTCATGTTTCAGAATACAAAAACAAAGCCTAGTTCAGCTGCTGTCTCAGATTTGGTGCGCGCCCTAAAACAGGAAGAGGATAGTAGGAAAGGAAATTCTAAAGATACTTTGTCGAAGGAAACGAGAAGACATGTTAACTGCTCACATGCTACCTCAATGATCAAATTTATCGATGTTCGGAATAAAGAATTGCCTGGTATCTTATTTTTTCTTTTTTGGAACTCAATAAGTATAACTTATTCATGAAATATACAATAGAGAAAATTATTTACAGGTAATCGACAAGCTGTTATTACTGTCTACCTTTCAAGTGAAGTCGATGGTGTCTTTAGTGAAATTGTAATTTTTATTTTTGTTAAATCACTTTTACACCCCAATAAGTTTATTTAGTTTTTTCATCAATCCTTTTATGAAAATCAGTTGTGAGAAAATGGATTATGAGATACAAAGTAAAGTTATCTAGATGAGACTTCCTTCTGCGACAGTGCAGATGCAGATAAATACCCGCGGTGAACCTGTTGCGATCGATTTACCATTGTCTATTGGCTGTCCACTGCACTGCAGTGGAAGACAGAGGTAACAGTTTTGTGGTGGACTGATGTAATTTAGAAAGGGTCGAGTGCTTCTTACAATTTTCTTACAATCAAGTGGATTTGCTCAAATGGTATTTCCAGACAGTCAAGAATTACTATGGTCAGATTTGCGGTAGTTTCTATTTTTAGAAATGATTATGTCATTATTCGTGTTACTTTTTCTGGCGAAGAATTCGCACACATTTTGGGTGGTAAATCGTTGAGAAGCATTCCGTCACGACAAACGGATAAGGATTCAAAAACAGTCGTTCATGTAAGTCCGTGATAAATTCTAGGCTTAAAAAACTACATTTCCTGATTTATTGCACTTTTATGTCGTCTGCTGTTGTTTTAAGATAAAATCCGATAAAAACTGAAGTCATTATGACAGAACGAGAGAGCGAAGTTTTTGTGTTTCAATGTTTTCTTTTTTTGTTGGATATCGAGTTTTGATTTAGTGAACTTGTGAATTGAAACTCATCATGACGTAATTGGTGTGCATTCCTATATCTAAAAGAGCACAAGTTCTGTTTGCTTCAGCACTACTGCTGTTGTATTATTTTCATTATTTGAGGTCACCCGGCGTGTGAGTTGTCTGTCTTCGCCAGATAAATTAAGAAATAGTGAAGGTTCCATAACAATGTATGGTGCGCGTTGCATATCTTCTGTCGCGAAAGGCGAAACATCTGACGGTTTAATATATGGCCATGGAAGTATCACACTGATGTTAGTTCCGTTGTTTTTCGAGTAAAGCTTTTTGATTTGATTCTGCTTTTATGATTTTAACGTTGGTTATGCTTTTAATTAAAATGAAAGCTGTGTTTTAATGTTTTTCAGCCCTGACGCTCTTCTCAGTTTGAGTGATAGATGGCGTTCAGAAGGTACTTTGACGAAGAAGCTTATCGATTTGGGGAAGGTAACACTTTCCGTGTTATCTGCGTTTTATACTGCTGCAAGTTGAATGAATCTTTTCTCAAGATTAGGAAACAGCTTCAATATCAGTTGTGTAATTTTAGAAAATCTTTTCTCTAAAAGAGTCTTTTAGAAAATGCATATGAGTCCGTTTGTACGTATGTCAATCGTGCCGGATAATAGTGGAGAATCGAGCTCTTCAGAAGACGATGATGAAACAAGAAGTTGCTCAAGTATATTATTAGTTTAATTTTCATTTATTCATTTTCTGTAGTTTTAAAGAACTACGCTACTGTTAGTTTTTTTTTTTTTCAAAATATCAGGACTCATATTTCTGAGCTAGAATAATTTAGGCTTTGCCACATCTGCTTCAACAAGCTGCGTTGACCGTTCTCGTCAGACCAGTGAATTGTCAGCAAAAGAATCTACACACAGCCTCGTGTCTACAGAAGTTGGGCTTCAAAGAGATGACAGTGTAGTTTATTTTGTTCTAATAAAACTATTAGCTTACATCTCGCTTTCCGGAGAGCAAACATCTGCTTTGTTCCGAGACTGCATCAGATCAAGTTATTTCTTTAGAAACATCACTGAACATGGAAGATCCTCATTTATGTTCCAGGGTTTTGAAGAGTACATGAAATCACGATTTAAGCGGGAAATGTCGCTAGAATTTCCTAAGCAGATATGGTATGCTTTTTTTTTTCACAGATCGGCTATAAAATGTATAAATTTATCTTTTTTTTTTTCTTCTGTCTTTTCAGTTATCGCTTTATTACGAGGTACAATGACGAACCGAATACTAGCTTTCCGGAGAGTAAACATCTGCTTTGCTCTGAAACTTCATCAGATCCGGTAAAAAGTGATTTGTTGAATTCAAACGCCTCCGTTGAAACTCCTGCAAATGGTGTGAGAAGTCAGTTTTCCTTTTTTAATTCTCATTGCTTCATTCTTGGAATAACTTTTTAATCGACACATAAAACTTTAGGACACTGTTCTCCATTGAAAGAAGTTTCACCAGGGAAGGTTTTGAATGGGCGCATATTGTCCAAACCCTTGGCTTCATCTAAATCATCACCGAAGTCAGTTCCATCATCACCGAATAAATATCGTTTGGATGTTCCACGACGAGATAAGCCTTTGGCTGCCATGGTTGACAGTTTAGCATCCAAATTCGAGAAGTGTTCCAAAATAGTGCCACCAAAATCTGTTGCTCCAGACGATAAGGTAACTATTAGATATTTTTCTGGTATATTTTCTTTTTTAAACTTTAGCCATACATTTAACTTTCTTACTCGAAGTAGTCATATCCTCTTTTTTGAGGTCACAGTTCCCGAGCTTCATTACGAAGGATATCCCGAACCGGATGGTAATGGAGTCGTTACGCGCTTCGTATCTCCAGCTAACAAATGTTTTTTCTGCCTTGGAACATTTCCTGATATGTTTGCCTTACTGCTTCATATGAGAACGAGTTATCCCAGACTTGATATAGTATACAGAGTGCGTTTTTCACGTTAAGTTGTTTAGCAATTTTTGAGGCTATAGTAGAATTATGTATCTTATACATGTTTATGTACTATATTACATTTAGTTTCTGGTTGCGAGAAATATATAAAAGTTGAATGAAATTTGAAATATATTGTGCATATATTTGAACTGCTAAATTTTTTATCTAAAAGTGGCTTCATAATCAATGGTTTTATATTAATAACTAATGTAGGGTGACGCTAGGCAGACAGCTGTCATTAATAACAGTGCGCCGGTTTTTGTTGACGTGTTTGTGCGCAAACATTTCGATGGCTCATATGAAGGTCCAATGGTTCGGCAGTATACAACTTCCCGTAATAGAGTTATACCACAGCATTGCATTCCCAGTGATCGTCTAACTTATATTGTTCATAAGTTAGTTTTTTGTCTTTTTAATGTCTTTTTTTCTTGCATGCACAAAAACGGTGCAGTTTCACCATTGTTTCAGAGCTGAAGCACGAGCTATTCGTAAAATGCCGAAAGATCTTAGCATTTTTTTCATGCAAGCTGATCGAGAAAGACGTGCAACAAAAGGAAATAATGCGTAAGCTTTTCGTACTAGCGTGTTATTAATCTTTGTTTGACTAAAATCTATATATAGTGTCACAACATGAGGATTCGACTTTCATGATAATTCACATTACTTCTAGAGCATATTTCGGTTTCCGCAGTAGACACCCTTTAATGAAGTGCACGCAGATATCAACGAAACAGACAGATCAGGAATGGCTGCGAGAATTCATCATCAGAGTAAAGTTTTGCAGCCTGTTTTATTCGTATTATACAAAATCTGCAGAAGTAATGTTTTGTACGCCTTGGTCTCACTTTTTCTTTCCAGCAAATTGAAGATTTTCTCGACTTGTCGCGTGTTGAGAAAGACTTTATGTCGTTATGGAGTATTTTTCTCCTCAATCTTAATCACAAACCACTCGGTCGATGCCACACATATCGCACTTGTGTAAGTACCTTGATATTTTCCTTCGATTTTATTGCTTAGAATCTTTAAGGTATTTTCCTTCAATAATTATAAGAATTTATCATCTTTCTAGCGTCTTTTCCTGCAAAAACATCGGCAGGATATCTTGCAAAATAACTTTCAAAACGCATGGGTATTTCATCTTACTGCGTTGCATGAAAAAGAGGCGTTGGATACAGATGAAGTTTATGACTTGACGATGCGTCTGAAAGATAATTACGACCCAAGCACTGACGTTCGTCATGTGGTTTATGCGTAAGTAAATGATCAATATTTTGGTTTTGTATGTTCATTTGTGAGAATTATTTTTTCTTTGAAAGTATTCCTTTCACCTACTTTCCAGGACACGTGCACGATTAGAAGCAGCAGCCTCTAATGCCAAACGAGAACCTCCAGCTTGGCAGAAGGAACCAGTACATGGGCCGAAAATTTCGATACTTAGAAGCTCATCTGTTGCGCGTCTATCATCTTTAGAGCCGAATTCTGACAATGAAGTTTGATTTTAAAATTTCATTATAAGTGGTTTTGTTTTCGTGTGATTTTCCTACTTTTTCTTTTCAGGATATGTTCAAAAAGTTTATGAACGATCCTGCTCGTAAAGAAAGGCGAAGTAGCAGCTGTTCAGTAGATGAGCCTAGCCGGGTAAATCATTTCTTTTGAAAAATTGTTGGGTTTGTTCATTTTTGCATCAGCTTGTTTTATTCGATATATCATTACTGCGTAATGACATTTCTTCCGTCTTCTTAAAACTAAAAAATTCTAGAATCCAAAACATTTATTATTTGTTTTACTAGTTGGAGACTTTGACTTCAACTTTTTTTCCTTTTTTGTAGCATTCAACAAATCGTCGTCAGCGAGAACCTGATTGTTCGAAGTATCTGACATCTCCTCGTGCTACGCAACCACCAAAGTGGTTATCATTTGCCGAATAAATTTTCTGCTCATAAATTTCACTTCCTTCAAAACGGTAAACTTAACTGCTGTTGTATCACTCAACTCTATTTAATCAGCTCTATTTAATCAGCAGTGAGACAGTGAAAACTTTAGTTGGAACACTTTCTGTAACTTCATCACGTTTATAAGGAAGTATTTTCTTTACTTTTCTAATTGGATTAGTTTCTCATATTTCCTTGACATTTTCTTAAAAAATACGAGTTTTATTTCCACTACTTTTTGTGTGATGGAAACAAAAAAAGAATCATATATTTGTATAAAACGCTCACTGGTAATAAGGATGTTAGTCTGTAATTCTATTTTTATATTGGTGACGAACCAATTTCTCTTCCAACTGAAGAAGTTCAGACATTCAGCACTCAATACCAGGTCTTCATCTAAATGAACATGTTATACTTGTATATGATACTTCATGAAGAACCACCATTTTTTTTTTTTTTTATTAAAAATATGAGACGTGAAAGCTAATTGGAAACATCAAGGTCATTGCACTGATTAACTTAGTGAAATATTTTTCAGGGTTGAATCATTTTTTGGATATGACGCATTGTTAATCATTTATGCAGGATCGCTGTCAAAAACTGCCTTGCAATCTTTCAGCAGTCTTTCTTCTTGATAGGCAATTCTGAAAATTTTGTATTTGCTACTGTGTTTCTTGTGTAATGCTTTTGTAAGCTGACATTGTAGCTGTCGCTGTGTGCAGTTCGTCCTCGCTTGAATATGAGTTTATATTTGTTTCAAAATATATTAGACTGGAGAGAAATTATTACATCCTCGGGATTAAAAGTGTAGAATAACAGATATAGGAAGTCTTTCAAGTCAGTTTTTGACCATTATTTATTTGTTCTCCGGATTTGCTTGTTGCACAGCTTCCTGTTGATCATTTGAAATTAATTTTTATTTGTTTAATCATTAATTTATTCATCCCATGAAAAGTTGAATCATCTAGATTATGCTTACACTTTTTGAGTGCACAAGTATTTCAGGCTTTTGGAATTCACGCACACTCATCTATCTCTTTTAGATTTTGGAATCGGGCATCTTTCTTTTTTGTTATTTGTTTATTTTAAAAATATGGTGGTATTGTTGTAATCGACGTTATGTCTTTAATTTATGTATCATCCGATGGATTGAATACATAAATGCATTGTCAGCTTTCAACAATTATTGTATTTGCTTTCACCAATCTTATTATATTCTATTATTGTAGGATACGAACATTGTTTTTTATTTCTGCTAAAATTGTGCAAAATTCAGGTGTTTTATGTCGTTTTATTTAGTGTTATTTTGTTTCGTTCTAATGAATTGGCATTTCATCACCTTTATTGTGTCACAGTCTAGGGAATTCCATTTATATATTGTTTGTTGTTTAAAAGTGTTGGGCTCTTGATCTCTGATTTTTTTTTGCAAGTTCCATTAATGAAAATTTGTGATCATATATTTTGTTCCATGAAGCACTGTAAATTTCCCAAATTTTGTCATATGTTATGATACAATAGAACTGTTCTGTCGGAAGGGGTTCCGGAATATATCATGATTATCGCTTTGAAGGGAATGGTCAGAATATTAAAAATATTTTAGGTTGAGTAAATCTGTTTGGACAAGAACTTTAAGTGTTTTTTTGTTTATTAAGGGGGATCACGAAAATTTTTAGTGGAGCACCAAATTTTGGTTATTAATTTAAGTGTTTGGAAAATTCTAATTAGACATGTATAGTGGAGTTCAAACATTTTTAGGTTGAATGGTTTGTAAGTTAGTACTGAGGTTTTTCTTCAAGTATTAAAAGTTGTTCATTAATAAAAGAATGAGTGAGGTTTCATGCTACGTTTGTTTATTGTAATAAAGTGGTGGAGGTTGCATATTGCTGGCTCTGCCACAAGTTGAAAAAATAGACGAAATTCTGTTTTCGATTGATTTTATAAAGGGTGGAACGAGTGTCAGCAAATAGTCCTAGAATAATTCCGAGTGGTTTCATGTCGTCTTCAAATTTCATTTAAATGGGAAAACCTTCGTACGAGGTCAATAATAGATAAGGATGGCTAGGAATTAACGTGAAACAATTGAAATTCGTGAGCTTCCATTTGATAGTAGTGCGAACTTCCAGGAGATCCAGAGCATCTCTACACCATCATCACAAGAGAGTATATATCCAAACAGTTGCCATATCAGTAATATTCCATAGAAGTCTACTTAAAGATAAAATCTAACTGACATTGCCTGCTAATTTATCCGCTAATTAGAGGGAGCTATTACCAATGAAATATTTCCACTGGTTTGAACCTACATACCTTAACTGTAGTTACTTGCTGTTTCTTTTTAACACATTTTCTACAATACAGATATTTGAAATAATTTATAGTAATTTGTCAGTTATTTGCCTGAAACGCTTAACTTTATTAAGAGTTAACTGCGAGGTTGTTATATTTTACGAGAATAGCATTATGGAGAATTTTATTTTTTACTTTGCGAATAATACTTCTTTCGCCATATTTCGAAACGAAGAAGGAAAAATTTAGATAGGTTCACTCTGTTGTGAATCACTGAGAGAATGCCTTCGCAGTTCGTGATTGCGGCTATCTTTTCAAGGTGTCCTGTATATGTCTGTGTGTGTGTGTGTGTGTGTATGTGTGTGCATGTGTGTGTGTGTATGTGTGTGTGCGTGTGTGTGTGTGCATGTGTGTGTGTGTGTGTGTGTGTGTGTGTGTGTGTGTGTGTGTGTGTGCGTACTTTAATACAAACTCTCAACTTCTAGTACTGAAACGTTTCAAAGAATATGGATTACTGGAAAATTAAGCCAACTACTTATTTCTCAAGATTAAATCACAAAAGGTTTTAGTTTATTATTCATTAACGAAATGAGATCAAAAAGAGTGTTTTTCAAATGATGATTACTTGTGGTCTAGAAATATTGTTATTATTATTTTTTATTTATTAATTTGTTTTGCTTATTCATTCATTTATTTTCCTTATTTATTTATTTTATTAATTGATTTATTTACTTTCATTATTATTATTATTGATTATTATTATTATTGTCATGATTAATTACTTATTATATTACTGTAGCCTCCAAAAGCTCTTATTTTTGGCTTATCCAGCCGAAAAATAAGTTTGACATAGTCCGCTCTTAAATTTCCAAATATATTTTCTTTCGGTAGATAACAGGTAGAGCTGTGCGGAAGTTCAGCTGAAGATTCAAACCATGAAGTATAATAGCAGAGGAAAAGTAATAACGAATGATCAAGATCTATGACAGTCAACTTCTATTTGCTTAATTAATACTTCCTCTTTCCTGCAAATAAATGTCAAATTTTTTATCAATGGAATATTCATAAATAATTTAAGTAATTGGCTTGAGAAGAAAACAGGTTGCTTTATCGCACACCAATGTGACGAATGACACCGGTTACATCATTTAAGTAATATCAGAAGAAAATGAGGGGAAAATTTTTCAAAAGAACTGTATCAGGAAAATACAAAGACACAGTGATGATCCCATAAGCTTTTATCTGTAAAGAAAGAAATAGTTAACTATTTCTATGCTGTATTAACATATTAACCATTTCTTTGTTCTTTGTTCATTATAGTATAATTACGTTATGTCATCAAGTAAGATGCTTTTCTTTTTGATCATATCATATCAGTCATCATAGGTAACTTATCTTTTTGATCGGATTAATCTATAAATACACTTGTGGGTTTTCTACATTGCTTGTTTTAAAATGAATTAAATCAATTTTTAGGAACAAATGTTGAAAAAAAAAAACTGCCTGATGTAAGCTGATTGCAGCAGTTAAATTGAGCATAATGAAAAAGGCTTTCTCCTCTCGTTCTTATTCAAATTTTTTAAGGAAATGTTGATTGAAAGTGATTGCAAGAAAGCACGGAAGAGCTTGCATACAAGTAGTGTATTTTCGTGATTTTTTCTAGGTGTAACCATTCACCTCAGAAAGTGCTGTTGTTTTCAGGGTCGATGCTGACGGAAGGTAGTAACTGCACCGTGAAATGCTAGGAATGGTTCTTTGAAAAGAAGCATTCATCATCAGCTGGAGATTGCTGATACCTAGACTTGGCTTGACTAGAAAAAAAGGTTGTAAGCCTGTGCAATAAATGGAAATTAGGAACAATGCCAAGCAATTGTTAAGTGGATATAAAGTATTTTGGACAACGACAACAACTGTCTGTATAAATCATTTAGTAATTTTCGTGCCTTGGAAAAATTTCAAAGAAAGAAATTTTATTCTTTTCCGCACTGACATCTTCACCAATTCTTCTCGGTAGATTTTAAATACATTATTATACATTGGGATAAAACAAAGTGCTACTGGTGCAGAATTTCAAATCTATCAAGAAAGAAAAGGAAATGTTAAGGACTACTGCTTGCATATTTATTTTATGGCAGTATATTATTCGGTGACGAGTCAACATTGCATACATACATCACTCGTTTTATTGAAACACGATAGTTAAAATCAAAGAAAAGAATGTGACACTGAAGTAATTGTACTGCTTTGTGCTTTATTTCGATCATATTTTCCTCTCCATTTTTCAACAGATTTTTTCATATGATTTATTTGCGTTTTCTGATGTATATCATTAGCTAAATACCAATCAAAATTCCCTTAACATTTGATCAATTTTCTCCGCATTGGATTAATCCAGGAATGCTGTAAATCCTGCAGATAAAAAAATCCAATATGCTCAAGCTTCTAAGTGCTTGTCACTCATTGAATCGCTGGGTTGTTTTCTTGATGTTCTTCTTTGATTCAATCATATTCATTTTAGTGACCTTCTTATGCAAAGTTTAGAAACAGGAAAAATTGAGCAACTCATTTTATATCTAACAATAAAAGCCAAGGGAAGTTAATCATCTAGGAAATTTTACTTTGTAAAGCCAGAAAGGAGCTCAGAGTCGCACATGAGCAAGTTTCTAAAGTATGATTTGTCAAGAGTTATTCTCAACAACTGATACTTTTGATACTCCCAAGAACTTTGACTTCCTAACAGTGACCTATGAGTACTAACTAACTGAGAGCAAGTTGCATGGGAACAGGTGGCACATACCTCTAACAAGGGGTAGAGTAAGAGGGACCGTTCAAGAAAACCCAAATTTCGAACGATTAGCCGGAAACTAGATCTCAGAGGAGAGAGACAAATTATCAGCACTAGTTGCAGCATCCATTCATCTGCTCCCTGTGCGGCACTTTTCATCATTGATTACTCCTATCACATGAATTCGAAGCTCAGAGAAGAAGGTATCCGAGAGGGTCAACAATGTACTCCACTCGCCGATAATGTCCACTACTACTGTTTCAGCATCACTACATGACACTACTACACTCGCTTGTATACCCGCATATTTCACGGTACATTTCAGTATGTGTCAATTACAGGTGTAGCGGGGGAGTGAGGGCGGTGAGGACCGGTGTGGTCCATCGCTGTGTGGACCGAGAAGAATCACTCCCAGTGCGTCCGGTCTCGTCCCCACCGAGACATTTGGTCTTAGTTTGGTGCAGCCAACGAGGACTAGCAGCTCAGAGCCGAGCGACGCACATTCTCTTTTCTGCTGTTCTCGAGACATCTCGAGCCTCATTCTCCCTCTAGCTACACTCATCACCACTTCTGTTAGCAGCGGCAAGAGACGATGGTCACTTCACTTCACTCGCACTAAGTGACTCGATGTTTCCTTCCCTTTTTCGTCTGTGCTTGTTGGCTCCGCATTACGTCGTCGGTTTCAGCTGAATTCAGAAATGCACGACCAGTAGCAGTAGCACATCACATGCAGTTGCTACTTTGCAAGGAAGCAACTTCTCCTTCCTTTCTGTCTCTACAAACTGTGAATTTTCCCTCACTTTTCGCACTCCACATCACTGTCAGTCATTCTAGCAGGCAGTTCTAACTGTTCCCAAATCCGAGAAGAATCCGGGAAATAATTTTCCGTTCTATTTCCCTTTGCTTCTTTCATTTTCTCCTTCTAAGTGTTTGTTGCGCCGGTAACTGCATCAGAGGCTGCAGTAATCAAAGTTAGGCCTACAGTCGAGGAAAGCAAGCACGCGCGGTCTCTTTTACCTTCCGAAGTCTATTAACATAATTATATTAAACTGACCGGCTAACAAGACATATATGTCTACCACTGTCTGCTTTCCCCCTTTCCCATTTTTCGCCAATCGGTTCCTTGCACTTATCGATTGTGGATAGTTGTTTGCATTGATTATATCCGCACACTTTCAGACTGTCATAACTGGAGTTATTTAAAAACGGTGATTTACTGTAATGTGCCGAAAAGATTCAATATGATTACTGATTACTGTTGTTAACCCATGAAGCTTCACACCGATTCAGCACTTGCGTCTTTAGTTACTTTCTGCCAAGCTTCCGGTATACGGTCAGATGAAAACGAGTGCTGAGAATTTCGTGATGCATGGAATCAGGTGATAAGCAGAAGTATACTGTTCACCGCTCAAGCCATCAATTACTGTGTACTCGATAAGCTTACTCCCTGTTTTAACATACACTTAGGATGGCATACACATTTCAAGCTCGTGCAAACCAGCTCTGGTCAATTTGGTACACTGTAGCAATGGTACTTCTGCAGACTTACTTGATTTATCTTGGCTTTGAACGTTACCGATTATATTCAGAAATGAAATGGCCTCATGGTGCGTATCCGCGCCTTTGGTTAAGTGTCTATGTCGTACTGTATTCTGTATGCATACCTGGTTTACTGTTGTTCATGGCGTTTGGAATATTTAAATCTGGCAATATTGCTGGCGATAATGACCGGCTTGGAGCTCGAATTGATCGTGTCATTGAGATTACTCGGAGTTCACATGAACATAGAAGAGGTAGCTTCCACTACGACTCACAAAGTGTCACATTCTGCTATTGTTAGCTTCGAGAAATTCGCATAATCATACTTCACCGTCAACAAATTAGTCCTTATTGCACTATTACCCTAACAGTGGTTCTTCAGAAATAACTATTCATTACATTACAGGTAGGTGCTCACCTTTGCGATGCATGAAGTCATTATGGCAGCATGCACCACCAATACCACAACTTATTCATCTACTGATGGCTCTCTTGCAATTGTTCGCTCAGCAAGTGATGTTATCACAACTTTACCGATATGGTTTCATTAATTCCGGTATAATTAATAATGTCTGAGCTTTGACTTTATTTTCTTTTATAATATGCACAAACATGTCATTTGATTTTCAAATTAGTCAGCAGGACTACTTTTTTCCAATGAACAAATCATATTTTTAATTTTTTAATATTTAAAGTATCATTATGCAAAAGTTCTGTGTTCCAACATATGGATATTCAGTTCGGAATTCGCTTTTAGAAACGATTCTGAAATCACTTTGCATTTCCAATCTCATTTATAATTATCACATTTCGGTTAATTTTGGAAGGGCATACGAATAGTTCCATGAAAAACCTGTTATTGGGCTTGTTAAAAAATTTTCCGTTTGAATTCTGTTTTGAAAAATATCCGAATATCGGAAGTTCCACTTTTAAATTTTAATTTTCTTGGGATATTTCATTCGTCTGTTTGCTTTTCCCGTTGAAGTTTATTTATTTTTTTACAACGGTGCGAAATTGAAACATTTTTTAAGGGGGTAGGAATTTTTAAGGGAATTCATTAAATTTATATTTTCGTGGATAAGATATCTTCTATTCAAAAATAATTTCTTGAAGCCTTATTTCTTTAATGAACACGAAGAAATAAGGAAGACTCTGTGTATCCTGTGTACGAAATTTTATAAGTTTTGCAACAACGAGAACTTTCCATTTTTTCGTGACGTCGACGTCATCCACATCAGCTTTTTGTGAGAAGGAAAACAAAATGAATGAATTAATTGTTTATATAGTAAAAGAAACTCTTCTACCACCTAGTGTTTTAGAAAATTAGCTGATTTTAAGTTAGAAGATAGACGAATTTATAAGGTTATCAAAATAGACAGGACAACATTAGGTTACCAGCTTATGCTTGCTTATAAGTGCTACCGAATGGGATCTTTCCACTGCAACACTACGCTAGTTAGTGTTGACGATGGTCAACATGAACTCTTTCACTGATTTGCTTTGAATTTTAACAGAAAACTGAAAATAATGAAGTATTAGATGTTGATTAGATCGTAATATGTTCGATTGTACTCAGAAACATAAGTAGTAGTACTTACAGCTGATCTCGAGAAGTTAGATTCTATATCATGACTAAAAGAGAAGTCAGGGTGTGCAGGAACGAACAACTTTATCGTTAGAGAGAATAAGTCATGATTCCTTCGATCAAGTCTTAATATGTGCAAGAAGTTTGAAAATTTATTATCTGGAAAATTCGTCCTTTTGCAATATAGAGAAATTATAAAAATGAGTAACAATCATCACGGAGTTAATTTTACTGCAAGATATTTCTTACACTCCCAATCGAAGTTGTATCCGGAAACAGAAAATGAGAGAAGAATCTGGAAGTGGTAAGGGATTAGGAAGGGTTGGTAATGTTCCGAAGAATGACACAATTAAGATCGAGTTAGTGTTACATGAGTACACATAAGTTCTTAATGAAGTTTCTGAAGTGTCTGTTGTAATTTACTCAAAATTGCCTGTTAATGCTTTCTTTTTTCTTTAATTTTATTTCTCTCTGTGTGTGTATTTATGTTATGCATGTATCAGTGTTCTGCCTATTCGAAATATGGCCTATACCAGGCAGTGCCAAATACCTATTGATTTTGATAAATAGTGTCAAGTAGCTTGTGCTATGAAAAAAAAGCCTGGTGAGGAACATTAACACAGGGATGTGAAAGGAATAAGAGAATCGAAAATGAGATCAATGAACTTGAAAAAACTACTCAATACTGCTTCTTTCCCTACACTTGCTAGGCGTTCAACTTCAATATCTCTTCATTCAGTGAAGCATCACTTATGAATCCGCGAAGTTAGAAAAATACTAGGAAGAAATTTGCACATGCAGTCATTCTCCTCCTGCTTTGAAGTATTTTTGGATCTTTCATGGATTCAAACTCGTCACAATTGATAGGTAGTTGATATAATCAAAAAAGAGTAAACGAATTTAGTGTGATGCAAATTCAGTAATAATAGTAAGATGACGACACTTCAAGAGATTTAAAATTTGTGTAAAACCTTGTAGAAATTTAAAGTGCTTCGGAGTGGGCATGAAATTACGAATAAAATGGAAGGCCTGCAGTTGGGTTTAACGCCTTCCTCTATATTTTAATTTGCGACGAAAATATCAGCAGTCATTTTAACTAATAAAACATAATTAAAAATCATAATTTGAAATCCGCTTGTCGACTCAGATATCGTAGATTCAAAATGATGAATTGACTTTCGATACCTTGATAGTTGTTGTGATGTAATTCATGAATTTAACTCCACGTGCTACAAAGAACTAGCTAGCTTAATCATTTCTGTTGATTCAGTCGCACCGTTTTCACTATTTTTCTTCTTTATCTTTCATAGCTAAATATGTCTCCATTTCGGAATACTTTTTATTGAATTATTTAAGTTAACAGTTTTATCATCTCAACCATTTCCTAATTGAAACAAGATAAGTTTAGAAACTATAAGGTGTATACTTGATACTTCTCTAAATGACTTTTCCTATTTCCAGAAAATTAGTTATTGTTATTACTTTTTCTGCTTTTTAATTGCAACGGATTTAAATATGGTTTCAAAACTAAATCCAAGAAAAATTTTCCAGGTGATTTTTTGAACACAGAACTTGATTTTGTTTATCAACGTGCTCGACAGCTAGCAACAAATCTACCGATGCTCGATAATCGATTGCAGGGTTTTCGCATATCAGCACAAGATTTGACTGGAACACCAATTAGCCCTAATTTATTACCAAGTAAAATTCAGTCGTGCTGCCATCGCTAGAACTAGAGGAATATACGGTTCCTGAAACTGTATATAGTAAAAAAATTAAGCGATAGCTGTTTGATCCGAAACTTGGCAAAACTTAAGGAAATAAAATAATTAAAATATTATTCAGTACTGATGCATGCTCGTTTATTTGGAATACCGCTGGAGTTTGTCAATTTACTAATTGCGTTATTCGTCTACACTTGTGTATATTCAGCAGTTTTCTGGCATACCAACAAACCGTTTAGTTTCATATTTTCTATTCATTTGTTGATTTATTCGACAACGGTCATTTGGTCTTACCTCGGGTTTAGTATTCTTCATCGCATACAAGAAACAAACTATGCCAGTGTCCGACCAATTGGCCTCGGTACGCTCATTAATTTTATAATCTTTCATGATGATTCGTTTTCAAGCAAAATTTCGATCCATTTCGCATTAAATCTTTAAATAAGTCCTATTTCAGTTACTCATGAAACTAATTAGTTCACTTGGTTTAGGACAATATTTGATCTCTTCACGTCCCTTAAAAATTTATCATCCGTCCTCCATTATCGCCATATATGTTACCACTATTGTACTTATTAGTATTGCTCCTATTGCGTTATACATGTATGGTTATAGCAAATATTTCGTAAGTTATGCTTAAAATTTTTTAGAAATCAGTAACAATTGGAATTTCTTGAGTGTAACAAATTCATTACTTTTTATTAAAAGGCTGAGAACTTAACCTGTCGAAATATAATCTTATTAGATAAGTATATCAAACGCGCGGCAAAAAAGTGCCTTCCGATATCAAGCAAATAGTATTAATGGTGCACAAAGTGAGTATTCAGAATATCGTCTTCGGAGCTCATCCAAATTTCCACAAGCTAGATTATGTTGCGATGGGTATGTATTTGCTATTTCAATAATATTTATGAAGAAATTTGGAGCCTTTGCGAGCAGTTTTTGCCATAGTATAAGGGAATATCCCTCTAATATGAGATTTTCTTTTTTAGTTTTAATTCCATCATTGTAAGTAGTTGATTTTAATCATTTTAGATATGCACCTCACATATTTGCAATAATTTTGCTTGTTTTAATTGTTGTCGTCAAAGCACCAACAATATATGCGCATATGGTAATTTATCAGGTAATTACACTACTAATATAATAATTTCCCGTATATCGGCCAAGGAATCAATATATGTTAATCAATTTCTATTTGTGGAGTTTGGATTAGTTTTTTGTGGCAAAGAAGATAAGAATGAGGCGATGTTTTCTTCAATTCCGATAGAATAAAAGGTGTTTTGGGTAATTACCTAATTTTATATGGCTTGAAAAGAGATTTTATCCTTTCTTTTTGCTTTTCTAACAGATCTTTGAGAAGAAAGTGGTGTAAAAAAAAGAAGACAGCAAACGAAAAATTTTATTTATAGCATGAAGAGAAAGCGCTGTTATTATCATGTATCGTCATTGATATTATTTTCCTCTTTGCCTGGATTATCCTCTGGCTTATACTTACACTTAAAAGGGACTGGAATTTTAAAGTTGTTCATCAAGTGCATGAAATTATTGCTTTGCAAGTAATAAGTTAAATATGCTTTAAATATAGTATTATTCTGCTAGTCATTCTGGAAAAAGTTATGGTGATCTGAAGTATCCGTAATTCATGACTTAGCAAAACTGAATTACTGCTGGTTTTCAATTAAAAGCTAAAAAAATCCATAAAGAGAACCTTTCTGACCCACCTGAAAAGTTACAGAATGGGCCTCAGACGATGATCACTTCACCTACACAAATCATCAAAAAGAAACCATCAGAACTGAAAAATGCATTGATATTAATGCATGGCGATCAGGTTGAACTTAATTCTTCGACTTTTGAAGATTTTCTTTATTCAAACATCCTAGTAATAATGTAGTTGAAAGCTTTTTCTAGTCTCAAATTTCTTCCCACTCCTCTATTCATAGTGGATAAAAATGTTAAATTTTGGGTGTTTCTTTCACTACATTCTGTATTCTAGATGTATCTTACCGATGATGCGATTGCTAAGAAGTCACTATTACGGCAAACACAAAAAAATGGTATTAGTGCTACAGGGGAAGGTATTTACTGGTTGAAAGGGAACAGTACACAATCACCGACAATGAGGTTTTTTTTCCGTTTTTTCTTTTTTTGTTTAGACTTACCTGATTATTGTTCCCTTCTTATTATTTCACTTTACCATTCAATTTCCTTTCTTGCTTTCCATCTATTTATCCATTTATTTTCAATTTTTTCTTGTCTTTGTATTACCAATATTGCTTTCCAGTTTCAATTTCGCTCAAGTACTTTTTCAGGAGAGTTCCATGTGAAAACACGAAAGGAACGCCGGAAATGAATAGACTTCTCAGTATGTCCACAAACCAACGACGAAGCAGTGATGAGAACTCACCCACTGCTGCTTACCATACGGTATGTTGACTCTTTTACTCTGGAAATCTTCATATCTCGATATTATTAAAACTGAAATCTTCAAAAATTTTACTAAAAATCTATTTATAATTAGTTCGAGAATAAGTTTAACTCGTCCCTACGACTTCTCTAGATTCCTCACACGGGACAGCCACAAATGACACATGCATCACAGCAGCGGATTGTAATGAACACTCCCAAATATTCTACTGAAGCAAAAGTTTCAGCAAATGTTACCGTACCTGGAAATACGCTTGGAACATTTCAGGTTTTGTTGGTTTATACAAATTGATCTTTTTGAGAGAGCTGGGAGTTTGTTAACAATTTCTACTCTCTTTCAGTGGTTTCCTAAAGAGTCAGATTGAAATTTGAATTTCCTTGTTTAATTTTCTCAAAAATTTTTTCGCATTATTTCAAAGGATATTATTAAAAACAGAATAATTTTTTTTTTTCTTTTTTTGTCAGCGAGTTCAAGGAGCGGAATATGCATCCTGTAGCAGTCGAAAAGTACTACAAATACCTCGAAGACCGTCATTGCAAAATTCAGTTCACATCTCCAGTGGAAATAACGTGTCTGATAGTACAGCTATGACGGTGAACATAAACTTCCTTTTCAGATGGTTCAAGAAAGGTACAAAAGAGGACGTAATGAAAATAGTCAAGATTTAGGAATATATTTACAGGTTTTGCAAGATGACTTAGTTCATGTTCGGACGGCGGTTTTTTATCGTGATTTGAGAATAATTTTCAAAGCAGACTTTTTTTCGGGAAAGAGATTTCTGTTAGTAGAGACTACGCCCACGCTATTTTGTAATCTCTTCTTACAGCGAAATCTTGTTTAGCAACAGGAGGCATATGCTTCAATTCACAAAAGTCGAACTGGACAGACGGAAACAACTATGACACGAAGACGAAGTATCGAAGATGAGGCTGCTGTTAATAATGGATTCGGAAATACGGGTCTTTCATACGAAGCGTATTCAACATATGGTCGGCCTCAGGTTGAAGATGAATAGCTTTTTACAGTTGCAGTACGATTATTTTCTACTACAAATACGAATTTAAGAGGATTTGAAAATTCTCCACTCTTTCGAGCTACATGATTCTGTTTTCTATTTTTAATTGAAGCAGGTGGTAAAATAGGGATTAGATTATTTTCAGCAGCGTTTTATTGTCTTTTGTAGACTCGTGCTCTTCAGAATCAGCAACTGATGCAACAGGCTGCTGCTCAAGCTGCTCAGGCGGCTCAGACTAGTCGAAATATGGGTACTGTTTACAGCAGAACGCAGGTTTCCCGATTATTCTTATCCACTGTTTAAAAACGGAATATTTTTAACCAACTTATTATTTTCGACAAACTCTCAGCTGATTGCATTATTCCAGGCCAATACGTCACAGAACATTACGTTAGAGAGTGGGCCAGCGCCCTCCGTACTTTCCATACGAAGTAGTCCTGCTGCTGAGAATCGCTTAGGTATACGGACATCTGTTTCCTACAGGTGAGCATTTTCTCTATTCCATCATCAATCTCTTAATCACTTCGTTGTAAGTAACGTCATCTTTGTTTAAATTTTGAATAATAAAAGTTGTGAAGTAAATAGTTTCTAGGGAACAGCCGCTATATCAAAGGGCTTCCAACCTGAAACTATCATCATTTAACAGCGTTACTCCTTCTCTCGACTCACATAGATTAACTAACATGCAACAGCAGCAACATAGTTCTGCAGCTGGATCCATCTATGGAAACTGGTCACAGCAGAGACAAGCTTCAGAAATCTCTCAAGGAATGGACTGGACAGGACCTGGATCATATGACAAGGTCTACCTTATTGCTTTCATCGAAACCATAAATTATTGCTTCTGAGTAAATTAAATACAACAAATTCTTGCACCTTTATTGGTAAAACGTATGAGTTAGATGTCCTCAGAATTATATTATAAATATCCTTTTTTATTCACTACAAATAGTTATTTTATAGAAGTTACCTTTTAATTTCATAGCACTATTCATAGAAATTTTGAAGCATCATGTTAGCAGTATTGTGCAAATAACACTATCTGAGTAGTGTATTTTACGCTGAGGAATGTCCTGTGACTACTTCTGCTGCAGTATTTATTATTCCTATTTTAAGTTTTCATTTCTATACTTACTGGTGTAGGTTATCACTTTTCGGGGATTTTTTATTACCGTTGCGCCCTCAGAAATACCATTTATAATTTCGTTCCCCAATAGTAATCTGATACTAGTTTCACTAATGATTTTGAGTACACTTTTCGTTTGACAATAAAGTAAATCCTGTTACATACAACTGCTTGCATTTTTTACTGCGAGCAAACGGATTTTATACAAATGTAGAATAGTAACATTGCTCTACTGGAGGGAGGAGGATGAAACCTCAACTCGGCACTTCCAGTACAATAATATCTTCCACATAAATTTTTTTTTTATCTTTAATATAAATCATTTTAGACTTCATCGGCTGCTAACACCAGTCAGCAAGAACCGTGCTTCACGCCTACATCCACGTTAACCAGTCAAGGCAGTGCAAGTAATTATTCGTCACAACGAGCACCTACACCAGGCTCTCCTAATACACAAAATATTTATAGCGGTGGACGGTTTGTGAGTGGCGGTACAGCTGGTACTGTTAGTCTATACGGTAATTTAGGTGACGATCACGGTATTTTACATCTGGAGGGTAGTGATCAAGATCGAACACTGAGGGCTCAACAGCAACCAAAGTCGTCACGTCCTACAGTCGCTAGTGGAAGTACAACAACACGGCATCAAATTAAAGTCTGCACTGGAGGTTCGCGTCAAGACGATTCAGCTAATTACAGTTTAACGTCGAGTAATGAATCTGCAGAAAATACTCGTCTCAATGGACAAACAAATCGTGTCATGGGTTCAGCTGAATTTGCGACCAGTATTGTTTGAATATTCCTTGTTAAATACTTTGAATATTCCTTGTTAAATACTTACTTATCATTAAATCACTTTGTTTCTTTTTTTTTGAATTGGTAAGTTGAAAAATACAAGGGAAAAAATCTTGCCAGTTTACGAATAGTTTGCGCAGTGTTGTGCTAGTTGTTTGCTCTTAGTTACCTCGTCCCGCTAATAATCCTGAATCCTGTAAGCTTCTCTTGTGGCAGTTAATCTCTGTTACATTATTTTGTGATTCGTTTATAATCTTTTAATGTCATGTTGCGTTTAACAATTCAGCACTATAAATTTCAGCACAAATAGTTGTTACTTGCAAATGCGACATATCTTACTTCAATAAAGAATTGTTTTGCCAAGTAGGTATTCTGTTGAGAAATTTCAGCAGGAATAGAAAGTACTGTTGCGTATTTGGCAGTTATATTCAAAAGGCACAAATAGTCAGTCAATCGTATATCAGCAAATCCTTTGTACAAGAAATATTGATTAATAACTAGCGTCTGATTTGAATATTAGTTATATTTGATTTGTAGTAAATGTGTAACTTCTTGATTTACTTGTATTGTTTCAACATTTTCAAATTTTATTCTGAAATTTTTGAGCTTCGAAATCTGATAAACTCTGGTCAAGTGGGAGGATTTGTGATATCATCATGACCTCTAGAGGAGGATTACCACTTTTCACACGTTTTTCAATTTTATGTCTCTTAAGCCTGGACTGTTATTATGTCGACCACGTATTATAAAATGTTTCTACAAATTATGAGAAAAGATTGTGGCGTTAATGCCAAAAATAAGAAGATCCCAATATATTATTCAGTTTTAATATCAAAATCAAGATCAAACCAATCTACAAACGCGAAGGATGTGGAAGTATAGTAGTTGACGCTGCAGTAAGATACATCGGGATGAATTCTTCTCTGAAATAAAATTATGGAGTGAGTGATGCATTTGCTATATATAAATCATTCCGAAATTTACCGCTTTCTTTTTTCTTAAGGTACCGATGCAATCCTTTGTAATCGACGATTCATATATCTGCCTGTTCTAAATATAGCAGAAACGAATTATATTTTAGATATTTTCAAACAAAATTTAATTATATGTTTATATTAGTAAATAAACAGAATAATAATAATAATAATAATCATAATAATATATATGTATACATATATAAAATACTTTATTATTTTGTTTATTTACTTATTTAATTTTCGTTCATTTGTTTACTTCTTTTATTTATTTATATATTTGCCTATTTAATTAATTCACTTATTTGTTTGTTAACTTAATTTATACATCTGCTTAACATCTGACACCAAAAATGCTAATTCAGGAGAGGAAGAAACCATTTCATTATTTGCGTTAATATATATTTCTAACGGCTCCTAATCCGAATCTGATATTAAAAAACTATTCGAAAGAATTAGGCCATTTTTATGTTCAAACTACTGCATCTTGCATTAGATTTCTTCTGCAATCGTTGGGTACTACTTTATATTAACAGCGAAATAGACCAATTGAGATCGTACGTAATTACCTATGTGATACTTGAGATTGAAAGTAAAGCAATACAAATCCCCCATCTGAAAAGGCATATTCTAATATGATAATAGTTACATATCAAGCAATGGTAAAGTGCATGTTTGAAAGCGAATATGAAACTAATGACATACTACAATGCATTTAAAGTTGTTACTAATAAATTGTTTCATTTAAGGTAATTCTACGCCCAACTAACCGTGCATCCTAGTCTAGTATGACACAGTACCTGTAAAAAAAAAAAGTTGAGATGTCGTTTTCAACGTTCCTTCTTATGAAATGATGCACTACATATTTGACTGTTCAGAAAGAATACAGTTGTGATATGAGAGTCAGGGAACATGTTGACTCTCATTAGTTTAATGCGTAATGCTTAAACCTGATACTCAAATGTGGAAATTTAGTAAATTTCCGAAAGTCTACGTACGGCAAGCTTTTCAGTCCAGAAATCTGAAAATTCAAATTTATGCATAGTAAGGTGCTGAAGGTATATTGTCATCAAATAATACTCGTGAAACGGAGCAGAGTTGCAATGAATCTCCAAGTTCTCATTTCCTTTTCATCCAGTGTAGGAAGAGATCCTCCATTCATAAAATGCTTCGAGTAACTAAGAAATTCGATGCTCATTCGACATAAATCGTCCACATGAAATGAATGACCACTAATGTTAAAAGAACTGTCCTTCATAGGTCATCTTGAACAGAATGACTAGTAACTGGATTAACTAAACAACTGAATTACTCCAAGAATGTCAACTAATTCTTGTCGTTTTGGTTCCACATTTCTTTTACAAACCACAGATCCATCGCTACTTCTTATCAGCCTTTTAAGCATCATCATTATACTAGTCAGTGGTCGTATGGATCATTAATTTTTATAGATTTTTGTATTCAACGGAAATCATTCCTTCCAACCATCTGTTTTAACTTTATCGGACATTTACAGCTAGACTTCTTGTTGAGCTAACCTTTATTCATTTTTGGGCTAACCGCTTCCCGATTTCACTTCCTTTTTTCAGCTGTGTTACACACATCTCAAATATAAGGTGAATAACAATCTTTAAGAATCTCTGCTCTGTTGACACTACCGCAAATAATACACATGACACAAATATGGATGATTTACTACATAAAGTAACATTCTTTCTGTGCTCTGGTGACTCAGATTTTCCTGCTAGCATAACGCTGAGAAAAACTATTGCATTTCCTTCAGATCTCACCGGTGTTCATGTGAGCTACGTAGGTGTTTGAACATTGCACTTCTTGCTGTGATGTAAGTACATACTAGGATGCAGGAAGGACCAGTTTCAGAAAGGTGGGAAGTGATTATCCTATAGAATAGCAAAAGAATTCTGGATTTATGGCAAAACGATAGAAATATCTGTATCTTGACAATTACCACTGCAATATCTACTATGAATAGATTACTTCCCCACCAAATTTATCATAACTATCGTTAGGAAAACTTATAGATAATAAAGTTCATGTTTTATTTCGCTATCGCTGTCAGAAACAATATTCATTTTGTAATTAATAACTGGTTTAATAATGCTAGTCCATAAATTCCAACCCACTTCTATAAAGTCATTGAAAAACCCATGGCTTTTTCGTTCGCTAAGAAAGGGAATGAAACCGATCTTACACGGTGCAAATATACAAGATGTCTTTTGCTACAGCTAAACTGATCGAGAAATAAATAGCAAAGTTCTAAATAAATGAAATGATTGATTTTTATTTCGCATCCTTGTACGACTACATGGTTCTCAGGAGTTTTCTCATTATCAGTAATGGTTGGGTCCACCGACATATGGATAATAACCACTTTCATTTCGATTTTCGAGTGCTGCCATATTTGCCTGCAAATCAGATAGAGCTAGCAGTAGAGTTTTGAGTTTAGTTTCAGTATAATCCCATTTGCAACAAATTTTAAGTAACTAAATTCCAAATTATTTCATGATCCTTCACAAAATGATCCAGTTCGTAAAAAAATTGTTTGAAACGAACTTGTGACACAGCAGGACTCATTTCACCCATTGATTCGTTGATAAGTTGTTTCTGGTGTTTATCCCTGGCTCGATTGTACAACCAGCAAAACAATGTCACAGATAGGGAGATAAGAACAAGGATGCAAAATACTGCAAGGAGTGCAATTGCCCAAGCATATTTCTCCTGCCTGTAATACGATTCCTTATTTTCAGTTTATCTCAGTTTCGCAGTACTCCAAAAATATGGGATATGAAAAAGTTCAACTCAGGTTCACAATATCCATCAGGAAGGTCAAGAAAGACTCAGGAAGGATGGAAAAAATTTACAAAAAAATGAAAATTGTTAACCATGAACGATTTTTGCAGCATGCTGTTTCACAACATCCAGTACTTGCTAGACATCGTTCCATGATACGTGTTGGGGAATTTTCTATCCCATATATACAATCAACAAAATTTGCATCAATCTCTAAAAAAGATAGTCAGGATATATTTACGCTGCACTTCAATCAAATCATTTTCCTTATGAAGTGTAAAATGAGAAATATATCGAAAAAAATGTCATCAATGGATGCAGAATTTTCAAAAGGCTAATGATGAAAATCATTTGAGTTGCTTTTTCATGTACCCCCAAATCTGCAATTTCATCACTTGACCATTTTGTTAACTTACGATTTCTCTTTTGATCGAGAAGTCTAGCAGCTATCATTAGCCTTTGCCGAGTTTCATTCCTAACCTGGGGATTAGGATCCTCAAATCCGGCATCATGCAGCATTAAAAGTGGTGGTTTCGTTTGATTTGACACATACTGATAGCCTAAAACTGCTCACAAACTTTGTAAAGATCAAATATTCTAGAAGCAGTAGCTGATTAAAAATGAGTAAGTCTACGACTTTTTAGAAAAAAGAAAATAACAAAATGAATATATCTATAAATAAAGCAAAAAGAGTGAAAATAGAGCCATTCAATTTATTTATTCTCTATGAGTTTTCTGGTCGTCGATGCATTTTAAAAAATGCATAAGGCGTAAAGAGAAAAAGGACACTAAAAAAAAGGTCTAAAATTTGTTTAGTTATCAAATTAATTCTAGCAGTATAAGAACTTGTGGATGAGTTAGCTATAAAATTTTAAATCAGAAGCTAACCTGGCGCATCCCACCTGGACCATGGTGAAGGAGGTACTTGAGCCATGGAATTTCCACCAATGAATATCTATAAAAGCTGCAAGAATAGTAAATTTTCTTTTATTCCTTTTCCTCCAGCATAACGATCAATAAAGGAATCCACTTAACAATGTAATTAATAAATCCATACCAAGCATAAAAATTACTAAGGGAAAAAAAAAAAGAAGTTTCTTCCCTCTTCTCTCTTCCAGCCTAATGAAGTGTCATTTAGCACATTTTTTCTTGAAGGCAAGGAAAGGAAATGAGTTCAAAGCATAATTTCAGTGCAATCGTAATTTCTCGATATTATATAAGAAGATTTAAAAATTGCTGATTACTCACTACAAACGTACAGAGCAAAGATTACAAAAATGCACTGAGTTGTACGAAAGAGAGGAGTCGGATAGAAGTGACATGGTTAAGATATATGAAAGTGTTCGAGATGGACAAACATTGAAAATTAGTAAACATCTCTTAGCGACCTACATATACAGGATAAAGTATATATACTACACTTCTAATTAATCTAATGAATCGATAGACTTTATATTCTTTGGAGTTCTAGCACGATTTTTCAAACTAAAAATTCCTTCATCAATTTGTAAAGAGTCAACATAAAATTATTTCATTTAACTTCAGGATTCGGTGCCGTACCAAACTGTGGCATGATAGAATCCATTTCCAATTCTCAGGGTTTTCAGTGACAAGTTTCTTTTTATTGTAGCTAAAAATCCTCGTTTTAGCAATATGTATATAAAATCCTATACCTGCTTCGCCAAGATAAAACCAGCAATCTCCTCAAAATGCCCATTAATCCAACACCATTAAGAGCGATGCAAATGTTTACGAAAAACAACGGATGAAACTGAAAGCAAAATCATCAAAATATTAGTAATAGGAGTTGGGTTTTCGCTAACCAGCTTGTTAAATTTGCGAGGTTGCATCTGCAAGTGTGTAAACACTGAATCACCATAACTTTTATATGTGGAAGGATGCTTCCCGTAGATGCCTCCAAGGGCATCTTCGCCTTACCACACAGGCAAATACAATTTTTTTTGAGGAAATACTACTAAGATCCTTTTAATAGTTTTGAACATATGGGTAAAATACTCACATAAGAAAAACTGACATGTCGAGGATTGGTATTTCATTTACATTTCCAGGTTAGAAAACATATGATTTCAAAAGAAACCTTATATGTGCAAAACTATTCGCTTTCTAAATATGTTTCATCCTGGAAAATTATGAGAACACGGCGAGACTCAAAAGTAGCATTTTGGAATATATTAAATAACTAATTTTCATTCGATCACCCCCAATACTTTCGAATCACTGAAATGTCCAAGACACTGAGGAAATGTATATAACATATCCCATCCATAACACCACTCCTCCTCACAAAATATAACATTTGTGCTGTTGAAAACAAGTTGAATAAAATTATGCAAAATATATTCAACAAAATGAAGAAGTACACTGCGTAAATGAGAAAAACATAACAGTGCATAAAATGAATTAGCTAAATTAACATTTCATTTCACCAGACCTAATGTCTGAAAAACCTAAACTCTGCTATACCAGAAACTGCCGATAACAGTGGTCTGCGAATACCCAAAAACCAGATAATTTGGGCAAAGAAGACAACTACTGTGGCCCTCCATTGCTGTTTAAATGAGATTTCGATGTACCTGCTGCAAGTCCACCACATTTTTCTACGACTAACTTACGTGAAACTAATTGAAGAAGTGTAGTGGTGCAGATCAAGATACTATAACAGTTATTCCCTCACATGAATAATATGGCAAAATATCAAACGTTCAAATACTAGGAGCTTATGTGGAATCGGTGTACCAGAAAAAGAAAAAATGATCACGGTAAACAATTACCCCGAGGAAAAAAGTAAACCAAAGTACCACATACCCACCTAAACCACCTTAAACGGCCCACCACCCTAACTTACAACAAAAGACATCCGATGTTTCCATACATCCTTACCTCACTCATCATCACACATTACCCAGCCACATTATCCACGAGCGCTCCACGTACAAAAACCGTTCTCAAGTATTTGAACGAAAAACCGTTCTCAAGTATTTGAACTACCCAGAACCTAACTGTAATCATCAACTGCAACTCCCTGAACTCTAATAAATTGTCCAACCAGTACGGTCCTGTCTTACCAATTACGCATAGCTCTGATTCCAGTTTGTATTCTAGATCAGAAAAATACAGCCCCAGCGATACAGCCTACCACACCCTATTCTCTCCCCGAAGAATCAATGAGAAACATCAGTCAGGCGAATCATGAATAAGCCGTACCACCGCTGACAAAAATAACGCAAGCAACGCGCACAAAGAGGCTCGAAACATTTGATCACGGACGTAGGAGTGCAGGAAAATCAAATCGGCACAATATGTTGCATTTGCGAAACCTTATGACCATTTACAAGAATGTTATATTTGTTCATCCCATGAAAGGAATCAAAAAATTACAACAGATATGAATAGTATTCCCGAGGTGACAACCACGACCATCAATCAATCAAAATGTATTTCCATTTAACAGTTAAGACAGAAACATGACCTGTTTTCAGATATTTACCGAAAGCCGGAATACTACCCATTCAACAGATACATTTCACTAAAATGCATAATAGTGACTCTGATAACATCAAAAACAAAACTGACACCCGCTAAATGATGAACGCTGTATACGGAGGTTGGAAAAACCGAGGACTCAAAGAAGTAAAACACAAAACAGGTCCACCTGCTTTTAGATTTGGTCAAAATAACAGAATTACCTGCACACTGTTCCTTTTCATAGCTACTAAAGATGGGAAACCTAAAACAAATCCCCAAATAAATAACAACCAATGCAATTCTGCAGCATAATATTATAGTAACTGGCGAGGAACTAACGCTAAATTTAAGGGTATGAAGAAATTAAGACAATTAAATATTGAAAATATGAAACAACATTTTGTTTATGTGAGAATGAAACAAATCAACAGAAACCATACTTGAACGGTAAATAAAAAGGAAAATGAAAATCACCGTAACAAATAAGAAGTCAAAAATTTATGTACAAACCATATTAACTCCAAAAAAAAAAAAAAAAAAAAAAAAAAACTGGCAAAAGGGAGAACGAACTTTTGTGTTTAAAAATTACTACCATCCCCACTTATATCATGCCACACACTAACCGCTCATACAAAAATTTCACGACATAATACACAAATATAAATTCATACATACATTATATATATATATATATATATATATATATATATATATACGCAACACACATACATGCGAACACCATTCCACCAATCAAGCGAACCCCATAACTGACACGTTTTGCGTCAATGCTATTAATACTTTTACCGGAACAATACAACTGCACCAAAATCAACAACTTACAAACCTCGAGCACCACAGTGCCTGATTCATTCTCGAAAAATAAGACCCTTTTTGGAACGGAAAATGCTAAAGCAGACAAATTATTTCCGCATATGGAAAAGTCGCACTAATACATTTAATTAATTTTTTGCCTAGAATGAGTGATATTAATGACTGCCAAAACGTACCCTAACAAACCGTAAACATCGATGTTACTATTAGTATGCATGTATTAGTAGTATCTGTATAGAAGTTAAATTAACAGATTTGTTTTCTCAAAGTTCATGCATCGACAGTTAAGTAATAAGCCAATCAAACTTCCTAAAGAGCCTGAATCTGCGCAAGTAACTTTTTGGAGATTATTCTATTTAACTGCTTTAATAATACCTTTCCATAAGCAAATTATGAGACAAAAACACAAGAGCTGACATTTAACGAGTGACAAAACGTTAAGAGGTCTGTCAAACAGCAATAATTCACAATGAAATTTCACGGGCAAAATATGGAATGACGCAATTTTGCGCCTTCAAAGTCTCCTTGCAAATGGTATTTTACAAATGCAACAAGTTCATAAAAACTCACAAACGCTACAAAAGAAAAGCTGTCATCGGTTTAGTCAGCCTTACCACTGCTGAATAGACATTAATTTAATACTTGCACATTCAACAGTTCAATAAACCTAGTTAAAGTGAAATGCGAAAAAGCAACGAAGATCAACTTATTCTGCATCAAGTTTCACTGGAGTAGTGGCAGATTCTTCTGAAACCACTGAAGCCAATGAATCAACCGAAATGGTTGGCACCTGGAAAACACTGAAATAAGAAAAAAAAAAAAGGTACTTGCGTAACTGGATGCTTACTCCATGGCTAATACACAAGCACCTAGCTTAGAACAACTTGTCAAAAAGCATTTCTTTTCAACTTGTTATTTCGCGCAAACAATTATACTTATCGGTAAATCAGTACAGCGAGACATAACATAGAAACATTGACGACAGAAATGATACGGAAAAAAAAAAAGAAAAAAGAAAAACTAACCTTAGGTAAACCAGAAGGTCCTGGGCTTTTACAAGGTGATGGCGCTGCCGATGAAGTTAATTGTGAACCAGTATGTTGAGCAGGTGGAGTTCCATCCTTCACTTCTGTCGGACCGTCAGGTGAAGATGCTGGTCGTACAGCTGGTGAAACTGTGGCACGACTGTTACTGTTTGCCTGAAAAAAAAAAAGGAAAAAAACAAAACGAAATTAAACTAAAACAAAGCATCACTCACTGATTACATTCATATCCCACAGCCAAGACCAGTGAACTCTCGAAACGATAAAATAGCTAGCAATCCAAAAATAAAAATAACAGAAAGAGAAATTCACATGACACAGAAGCAAAAAAATTGGGACTACCAACATTAAGATAATCTAACCTTTGGTGAGTGGGATACCTGAACAGCAGGTGACTGTCTAGCAACTGGTGGAGCGCTGGTTGTCATTGCAGATGATGCCGCAGCCAATGTTGAAAGTGCAGCAGCTGGGCCAGTATGAGGCGTACTTGCAGCAGCATTTGCGAAACTAGCTAGAGCGGCTGTACTTGGATTCATCATCAGTGGATTCAGTAATGGATTCCCCATTGCTAACAATGGATTAGAATAAGGGAATGATGGTAAATTGCCGCCAACTGGTAAACCATTAAAACCTGCAATATAAAAACTGCACAAATGGAATATAGAAAACTAAGAAGATTTCTCAATCATTTCGAAAAGCCATAGTCTTTACATGTCATTCATAAAATTCATTTAAAACAACCAGAAGAAAAAAATTACCATCAGCGATCGACGTTCCAAATGATGGCATCAAAGGATTAAACGAACTGGATACATTCGGTGCTACGGATGCGGATGACGTTGGCCTTCTAGCGTGTCCAGCAAGGAGGGCTTCTTTGTTGACACAGTTACTGAGATCATGAGGACATCTGCCAACGATAGCTCGTCGAACTTCTCGAGCTGCTGATAACCGTAACTCCTTACACGACGCGTCCGAATACCATGAGCAGTGTGGAGTATGGATGATATTAGGTACGGCCGATAAAGGTCCTGTGAAATTCTTCATTCGGAAAAAATATTGGAAGTGTAAAAACATGAAAAATATATCCTATAACGAACTATACAAAAGTGTTTTAAAAAATAGTACGAAAGGTGGTTACCCATAGCGAGGGGATCAAAAGGCTCATGTTCATGAACATCAAGCGCTGCTGCTTTAATATGTCCCGATTTAAGCGATTCACCCAATGCACTTTCCTGAATAAGACCACCTCTCGAGGTGTTCACAATAAAAGCACCCGGTCGCATTTGTTTGATTGTCATCTACAGTACAATTTTAATAAGAATTTAAGCACTTTACAATAAAGCCAAAAAAACTTTACGGTTCGTTTCAGAACCGGCTTCAATATTTAGTCCCAAATAATAATTCCTGCATATTCATTTTTGTCACTTTCAGCACACTTCAACATTCCTACATCCTTAAGCCGAATAAATCTCACATTTTACTAAAGCGATATGCAAATACATTCTTAGCTTTGTGACGATTATTCAGACACAGTTAACCTAACAATACCATAAACATTTCTGTATATATTAAAAAGATTCAGTAAAAAAAGACTTACACAGGCCGAAGGGGGCCCTCGTCACTCATAATTACGATGATGCACCTTACCAAAATATGAAAAAAATCACAATATCAAAAACAAAAGCCAAGAAACTAACGTCATTGATCATATGCCTTGTTTCATCGGTTAGTGGGCAGTGCAAAGTAATACAATCGGATTTGAATAAGATATCGTCAAGATTGTAACAACGTTCGATACCGAGAGACCTGTCCACACCCTCCGGTAAATGAGGATCAAAAAAACAAATTTTGAATCCAAACGCTTTAGCACGCATTGCAACTGCTGTACCGACACGACCAAGGCCAATAATACCCAAAGTGTCATCGCGAATTCGTGTACTACCGCTGGCCAATTCACGTACCTGCTCAACACCACTGATCTGAAAATATAGTATAGTGCAAAGTCAAATCAAGTCTTCGTTCTCCACTGAAAATTTGACAATAAAAATGGATAGCTTTAAAAAAAAAAAAAAAAAAAAAAAAAAAAAAGGCTTATGAAGAAACTACACCAAAATGCATTGTAACTTAACAATGTTGCTTTCACATGGGTGAGATGGATCTTGACTTTAATACTTCTACAATTCGGTGCACCAGATGAGGTTGCAAAAAACCTACGCAAGCTTATGGTAAGGATGAAAAATCAAACGACCTTCTTCCCTTCAGAAACTGCTTTTGCTAACCAAAAGGTCTTCCTATACATATTTAAAATTAATGACATTGTAGTATCGGCTACTTCTTCAACACAGTCACCGGGCGTGTTACATACGGCAATTCCTGAAAAACAGCCCAATTCAACTTGAAGAATTCTTTCAACCTAAATGTAACAATAATCTCGACTAAAAATCCAACGTGTCAAAAAATTGGTAAAACAAGTATAGAATTCAAGGAAAAGCTTCCATGTCTAAGCAGTGACCTTCCAAGTTACCTTCAAAACAACAAGTACGGAAAAGCTAATACAGTGAGGATATTTAAAGTGTTAAATACTTCGTAAATTACTTTTCATATTTAGTGACGGTCACTCTTCTTTTATGTGCACCACAACATATTGAGTTGTGATCTATTACGCAGCTCAATATCTTTTATCACTACAGAGTACCCAACTAGAAGTGATGCGGCCTAAGATCTATAGGTTTACTGCAACAATTTCTAACATTAGAGAAGAACCATGCTATGAAGAGTGTAATGAGACATCGCTAAACCTTTCAACAGCAGAAATTCATTGGAAATCCCTGGTAATTTATGTTCAATTTTGGGCACATAATCTAAGTGAATAGAATAATCTACTTGTGGTACTACATATGATTATCACTGAACGAAATTATGACTCTAGCAACTGCAACGAATGAGTGATTGCTGTATGGAAACTTCGCCATACAACCAATTCTTACAATAGAAAAGCATAGATGTGTTTTTAAAAGCAAGATATCTTTGCTAAGAAGAAAGCAGTTTACTCCATGATACGTCCAAACTTATCGGTAACTTCTACCAGAAAAAACCCAGCTATCTGCAATAAAACCAAGAGATGATTAAATGCCCTTAAGTGTATGAAGAATCCTTTTTTGACTCGCTTACTGCTTACCATTATCATGCCTACTAACCCCATTCACCCAAAAAATTCCGATGTAGAACTTTTTGCTGCCTTCAAACCAAATTTTCAATGCTCCAAAAGAAATGCTTACCACTATAGCCTTAACAATTTATATAATAAAACGACAAAACGCAATTTGCATTCACATCCTAGAACGTAAACTTACCAAGATCCGTTGCTGCCTTCACGTCAATATTATCGGTGCCAGTTCCGATCCGTACAACTACCCGCAATGCTTTAAATTTTTCTAAATCTTCACGTTCCAGCGTTATCGAGTGCCACATAAGTGCAGCAACCGCTTCATTAAGCACCTAAATTACTCCCAAACACCAGGGTTACGAAAAATTAAACAATATTCAAACTCATTTCGTAACAACAACACACTAAGCTCCAACGGCCAACATGAAAACCCACACCTTTTCATGAATTTCGTGAGTGGACTGTGCATCACAGAATGCTACCGTTGCAACATCTTTTAAAATTGGCATTTCAACAGTACAATCTCGACCATCGAGAAGTGCAACTAGTGGGCGGCCCGTGGCACCATTCGACATGCGACCACTCACTATAAAAGAATGCAAATGAGCTGGTTCCAGAATTTGTTACAGTTATAACACTACTATGTTTACTTGAAGCAATCCCTAAATATTATTCTAAGAATATGTGGCTCATAAATTAGAAGCTATGGTAGAAGACGACTCAGTTACCTTACTACTGCAGTGTTTTAGAAGCCTGTTTGTACAGTCCTGACGAAACAGTGTGTAGTATCCTGCTCGAAGTATATTGTTTCTTACCTATCGCACAAAAAAACTATGTCAAGTGCCAAAGCTGTCCGTTATAACATGAAAAGCTAGCTAAAGAAATCCGTCTCTACTGCACATGAATCCAAGCCATAACGTCATGAATACGAAAATCTCATTCTGCTAATGTATAGTCACTATCAATCCCCTCATTGGTAAAATGATAAGCAGAGCAGAATGCTTTACAAAATATAATAATATAGTAAAACTAAATATAATATTGAGAAAATAAACATTAAATAAAATGTTTCACCATTTCACTTAACAATTTGTAAAATTCGCAAATAAAAACTAAAAAGTAAAAGCGATTACAATTCAACAGCAAAAACTTCAGATCAGTTGAATAATAAAAAAGTTGCTTACTAGTTAGTATATTTGCGACGAAATGATTGTGTCTGAGGTCAGTTGAAGATTCAGCCGATGCGGCGGCGGCGGCAGCGGCGGCGGCGGCAGCAGCAGCAGCAGCGGCAGTTGTGGTAGCAGCAGCGTTATTATTGTTGGAGGATGATGGAAAGCGAAGTGAGCTGCACGGAGGGTTTGAATCTATAAGAGGCGCTCTTGTTAATTCACTCACATACACATACACAGACATACTCCCAGTTGCACATGCAAAAGGAAGACGCAAAGACGGGTGGGCGAGTGGCTGGGGCAGCGCCCCCGCTCCCTCTATAACACCACCACCAACAGCTACATAGAATTAAGAAAAGGACGCAGCAGGATGAATGTGGGCTTCTTTAGGATTAGGGATGTACAGACACACCGACGGATGAACGGACGGACCGACCGACTGACCGACGGATGAACGGATTCGATGACGGATGAATAGTCGCTACATGCCATTCAAATGTGTCTGCATGTCGGCGATCTTTAACTACTTAACCTCCCTCCTTCCTTCTCCTTAGAGACCTGGTGACCTTTACCCTTCCGTTAACTGTTTAGCAGTAACGCTATTGCTTGCTGTGACAGGTGTAAATCGGCATTATAGTCTGCAGTCAGTCAAGTAATTACTAATTAATGAGCAGTTCTCAGGCGTATCTGTCTCTAACCTCTAGTTGTTAAACTCAGCCTATAAACATAACTTCACATCCACCATCCCGTCATCCCCAATGTTTATTTTCTTCAGTTACAGATCACAATAATGTAACGAAGGAAATGGAATACCGAACTTTCCAGACATCGCCTATCTTTATGTTCTAAGTTCGGAACCATCACTAAAGAAAACCGAATTTATCTGCTTCGTAGAAACACACATGACTAATATAACTTTTCTTTTATCACAAAATGATATTCTTTACAACCACGAAAGCTAACCGTAACTCTTTCAGAGTAATCAACTCATGCATAAATTCCGTCATCAAGAATGCTGTAACAAATTATGTCGGAAATGAAGTAAGGTCTATCCGTTCATTGGAAAACCATCTTCCTGCCCCTTCTTGCCGTTTCCGTGTCCCTCCACTTTTTTTTCCATCATACGATGAATTTTGAGGTGATGCTTACGTTTCTGAGATAGATGAACGTCAATTTTATAATTCCTAATTTTGAAATTCACTGCTGACAAATGAGATCAAGACAGACAATAAGCGTAAAACATTAGACAAAGAATAGTTGAGAGAGAAAAGAAATGAAAAAGGAATAACTAGAGAACAGAGAAGTGAGAACGGAAGAGCATAATCAGAATTGAGGGAACAGTAGTTGTTATTATCAACACGTTCCACAGTTGCAACTTGATCACGCTCCATAAATAACAAACATACTTCACTTCCATCACCCTCTTCTTTTCTAAGAAGAGAAAATTACAGAAGCAGATGAATGTCTCTGGCTACGGAAATGACGGATCATAAAAGTTCCTTGAAAGTGTGGTTAAAGCAACTAAACTGATGAGAGGCTGCTAGAGTGATTTAAGGGGAATTTATGTCACCGCGTAGGACTGCTACTAGCAAAATTAGAAGTGGTGGTTCCTTACTAGTCTGTAGGAGAAGCGCTGTAGTGCTACGAAATGAGATGGAGATAGCGATTGAATGGGAACGTGAAAAATAAGAATAACCAGAAGCAATGACCGTCAGTAACGGAGCGATTCTTCCAGCTAGCCAAATAATCAGCAGTAACCGCCAATGATCGACCTCGTTTCACGGAGGTGCTTGCTGCGGAGCTGTTGGAACAGGGTGTAGAGCGAGCTGATGACCTCGGCTGCTGGAGAGCTCGTCGTCGATCGCTGCTTTTTGTTTCTTTTGGCGGGAGCTCAATCGAGATCGGTGCGTCCAACTACAACAATACGCCATGAATTTATTTGATTGCATCACCCCACCCCACCCACTTACCACACCACAGCCCAGCCACATTCGCACCATCGCAGCCGTTGTCTCTCATTTTATCATCATCACCATCGACAACATCATCATTATCATTATCACCACCGCTGTCATTATCATCAACACCACCACATCTCTCATCTCATCTCACTACTTCATCAGGATGAATCAAGCGAGCACCATTTCCCGGTTCTTGAGTTCTTATTATACAGTCTTCTTTTGCAACACGCCGCTCTTTCTCCTCACTCCTAAGACCGCATCCGCCCCCATCCCACCTTCCATTTTTGAAACTTCCACTTTTACTTCGGATGAACACACCAAATCTACACACAATCCCTCTTCATGTCATACGATTTGCATTTTGAGCTGACGATTCTTTCAAGTCCTGAACACTACTTCATGACACTCCAAATATCAGTACCGTACCACTGTTGATGAACAAACCTGCGGATCCGGCACAGGAATATCACCTTCCTTCTTTTCGCCCCCTTCGAAATGTGCCGAACAGATACGTAGCTGAAATGAAACTCGCATGAAATACACAAGCAAACGTGAATAAAGTATTACCAAGAGTTTTTCTGCTTCCAAAAAATGAATAAAAGCAAAGAAAGGCCTCAAAATTGCAAACCTCAAGACAAAAGAGATTCTCAAGTTGTTTACACAAAAGAGGAAGATATCACCACCACCTTATCCAAAAGCTTCCTTTTATTAGGGCTGCCCTTTAAACGAACTATTTCAACGCATAAAACGAGTTTACACAAGTTCGTTCAATATGAAGATGGGGACAAACGATGTATGATGACGCAGTAATCAGCTGCAACTAAGTCAAAACCGTGTTTTTGGAGGTTTGCCATGTAGTCAAACATTGATGATGAATAACCGCCAACTAATCTGCTGAACTAATAATGGACGACACAGACCAGATTGTTACAAGCAACAGTTACAAAGTTATGAAATTTGATGGAAATAAATTGAAAGCTGAAGACCCATATCTGTAAGCAGGAATAATTTCCAATGTACGTCTTCAGTTAGACTACGCAGAGCGGTAACTCTACGCTTCCCATGTTCCCATTACGGAATTTCTGCGAAACATTACTGAACAAATTACAGTTTTTCTTGCTGCAACGCTTTGAAGCCCCTTTTCACCTCGATACTGGAGTCGATCATTTCCATAAATCTCGATCGGATCAGTTTATCACCTTTGAACTTTCGAATATGTTTATGTGGATCATCCCTAATGTATCCGGCAATTGCACAAAACTAAGCAAGCCACATCCTCTTCTGAATCAACAGTTCCCCGGTACAAATTAAGGATGTCGACTCCGGCGCACTTCACTCTCTTTTGGCTTGTCTGAATTTTCTGGAAATGTATCCCGTCCTGCACTGATACGACTTTGTCGTTGCAGATGTATGGTTCCGAAGATTTCACAGTAACGCACGTTCTGGCTTACAAAAATTAGTGTACTAATGGACAGAGAAATCTGGTTTTCCAGATTATTTCGTACTATTACTGAATTGACTAACGACAAAATGATTATTTTTCTCAGGAACTAATAAGATGAAAAAACTAGATGAAGATTGCATATTATGACAAATTGCCAGAGGTTCTGAATAGCAATGAATTCAAACGATATTAAGCAAAATGCAGCGATACGAAATATGAAAAAAGAGAAATATCGGTAATTAACAAAAAAGGAAACAACTGGAATGAGTCTAAAAAAGATTGTTCATCGAAATAAAACAGACAAGCATCCAAAGTAAACACCTGCACTATATCATATACTTTGTAAAGTTGTTTTCTTCACCGTTATTAATACCTTAAGGGAATTTAACCTATCGTATAGATATAATAGCTTGACAGTTAAGGACTAAATTCTCTAAAGCTGTAATCAATCCAAACCACAACTTAATCATTCGTCGAATTAAATACAACAGCCATTTTTCTTTGGAATGCTTATAGTGAATGGCAAGAAATGACCATACAACAAGCGCAGAGGACGAGTAGTTATAGTTATGACAGTCCTAGACCTTTCAAGCCCGAACTATCCCCAATTTAGACTAGTTCAAAAGTAATCAAATATTACCCTGTATTTAGTTCTTAGGTTTTGCAGTTCTGAAACTAGAATTTCAGCCAACCAACAATGTTTTGACTCTACGCTGCTTCTTCAGCAGGAGTTAAAACACAGGACATATAAACTCAACAAACATATAATGCAATGATGAACACGAAAGAGCACAGTACCCAAATTTTGCAATCCACAAAGTAACAACATCGTAAGAGTAAAACTAATTAAAATGTCACCGATTACGACGGGAGATAGTGGGCTGGAGTCCGTGCAAAGTGTTTCTATCTTCTCATAAACATAAATAATGCAATTCATATTTCATATTTCGATCATGGATGACGATTATTCACTAGTTTTGAAAAATCTCAGGATTTCTTTAAATTTACTAGCCAAGTTATGGAATGCTGCGTTTGGAAAGCCATTCTAGGTTCGAGAAGTGTGAAGATCATTCTTGTTATCCATGAACGAAATAAATGCAGCACTGATTCAAATTTCGGAAGATATAAAAAAAGTGTATGATGGACCTAATCGAAATTAGATAGCTACATGAAGTAAAATAACCGGAAGCACATATGAATTGCAATATTTCCTAAAAAAAGACGAACAAAGAATTACTCAGAACTACGAACTAGTCATTTGCAGGAGGTCTCATATAAATGAAAGTTAAAAAGCTTGAAAATTTTTCCTGACATAATTCTTAAATATGCAATAGAACAAGAGCAGTTTTTAAGTTAATATACTTGAATTGAATGCATGAGCTTTACAGTTTTATCAAATATACTCACTCGCTGACACACTAATCATGCATAATTGTGATCGGTACAAAAGTGTTCATTTAACAGATAGAAACATACACACATACATACATGTCATACACTTACTACTCTAATACATCAGTCAAACAGTAGCCAAACAACGAAAAAAAAAATCAAAATTTAAAAAAAGCTTTGGGAGAGGTGATTAATGCATTCTTACCGGAAGGAAACATGTAGTGAAGAGTGCTCAGAGCTGGCCTTGTCGAGCCTTGTGCTCCACGTTTACAACACGCTATCTGCAAACCGACATGCGTATACAATTTCACAATTCTCTAATTCATAAACTTTTATGATATACTAGTACGGGTCACTGTATACTTCTACTTATTTTACTGCACACATCAGATTTAAGGGAAGATTGCAGCTTCAAAAATATATACTCAGCTCCACATAGGAATCTGACATGTCCCATGAAGCGAACAACATTTAATGCGAACTGACCATGCAGCAGCTATTTGAAATTCAAAAATTGCACTGCGTCTGTAATCTTTTAAGCATGCGCATATGGAAAAAGAATGCAAAGCTTTTCGTGAAAACCACATCTGTCAAGCAATTATCTAACGCTATGCTTCATTATTCTCCTTTCATGATTTATTTTAAACTAAAAGTTGGAAAATTTGTCTGATTTTAATAAGATACAGGAAGGATCAATGGAGCAAAAGCTGTAAACTTTATTGAAAAATAGTTGAACGAGGCGCATATACAAAAATCTCCGATCGGAAGCAGTCGAAAGACAGGGAACGGCAAAGTTTCAAACCAATTCACTGTATATAAGAGAAATGAACAAAAGCAGCACTGTACTTGCCGAACTTTGGTAATGATGCAGATAAAAGTAAATGTACGTTTCAAAAGCGAATAGTCTTCAGCTGTCACAAATATATCCTCATTATCTTTCAAATACTTCCATTATTATGCAATCTCTAAGCATTCTGCATGCAGTTAATATTGAGGCTTTCTATACCAGAGTAGACGTAAGATTACGAACAACAAAACCGTACGTCATTCATACCCCTCTCTTCAGCTTCTTCCAGTATAGAAAAGCAACCTGACACCCTTCCAAACTTTTTTCTTTTCAGTTCGTCAAACCATTGGCACTAAAAAATGTGAATTACTGTCCATTTTTTCCTTTCTGAATAAACTAAAGCAATCATAACTGAATCATGAAATTCCATCAAAAATGGGAAATTATATGAAGAATTAGAAGGGTATAAATAATTAAAGCAGTGGATCCAGCAATATTTAGCTCACTGTGTTAACATCTTTCACGGTTAATATATGTTAGATAAATTTTCAATTTATTACAGCCTTTTCTGAATAGTGAAGAAAGAACACAGTAAGAAATGCACTGCAGTATTCCAAAGGTGCTTTATGACAACTGCGACGGTCGATTTATTCATTTCAATCCACTAGTAACTTCTGGATGATTTCGGTGGGCAGATAAGTACCAATGAAAAACTGCATGTTAAACGAATATTTTCAGGTTTAAAATCAAAATAAAAAAAAAAAAAAGCGCACAGTCACTTTTATGGAAATCCTTTTTCTTGAAAAGCCACTCTTACCCAACTCAGCAGAAGTGCCTTATTTGGAATTTTGCAATTTAGTAAACTGTTTCATTTTTATCTTGGATAAAATACAAACCGTATTATGTTAATGTCCTTAAACTGTCAGCAATTTTAGCTCTCTTCCCATTATCATTACCACCACTGCAATTAGCAGAAAACATAATGGTAGTAAAGTTCTTTTATTTCATGGCTCAAGCTTCACAGAGACAAATTTCAATTAGTAAACAAGGAGAGCGTGAGAAGCATGAAGGATGCTCATAAATAACTAATTAGAATCAACAGGATTCAACAAAACCAGTCTTAAACTTGCTAAACCCGACGAAATCCCAGTGAGATTATAAAAAGACTCTCACACTGAAAACAGAGACGCTCAACTCTCAAATTAGCAGGTGTAACCAACTCATTATTTAACTCCATGCGAAACTAAAGCTTCTATTTTTATTTTTTGCAGCTCAATTCTTTTTTCTTCCTGAACTTAACTTGAATATAAATTATTCAATGTCAAACCATCAATGACTTGAAATTATTCCGATTTGCGTAGACCCGAGAAGGTGACCATGTTTGGAACATAGCGTACAGCGTGAAGTCGAACATGCGATGCGATGCTTCAAGGTATTAAAATGACTTATGATGCAGCATGATCAAAAAAGACACAATGCAAGAGAGATCAAGCAGCAGGAGCAAGATTAGCAGAGGGCAGCAGAAAAAGCAGATATTTTACAACATGAATTCAGTAGGCGGCGATAGCCTGAAGTACCAAAACAAGTAGATTTGCATTCACTGAACAGGTGATGTTCGGCTGAAGCGCATAAGACTGAGTTAACCATACCACATATCCTTTATAGGCAATAAAGCTATGAGTGCAACACTTTTTTGCTTGCTCAAGCCACTTGTTTACCTCCACAACTCAATTACTCCTTTCTTCTTTGGAAGACTACATTTTAACCTACGTGTATGAACCACGATGAATGCACATGTTGGCCAAAGCGTTAATATCCAAGGGAAGCAATTACGCATGCTAGCGTAAAAGTAAAAAGTAATAAAACATGCAAAATTATGAGCATAAATATGCATTTTGCATGCTGTTTCGTTCAAGCCGATGGATGACATGTACACAGGAAGCAATACAACGGGTGCATCCTGACCTGTGAAACAACGGTATCCTCGGTTCGTCCAATTGCAAGTAACCAACGTTGCCGCAACACCTGTGGTCGTTTGGGTATACGATAGAAGTGTCGATTATCTTCTTGGCCGCGATAGCGGGATCGAAATTTACAATTCGGGAAGCCACAGGTGGTAGGCATCAGACATGCGCTGAACGTAACAGCGCGCTGCAACCATTTAACACATCCACAACTGTTAATTTCATTAAGCTTACACTAATACAGTAGCGAGGAGAAAACAGCCCATTATAGAGTGACTGTATTTAAAGTATACAGTGAACGTATACAATGAGGAAGCATGAAAAATATTAGCATCTCTGCATAGATTGATAACTGGTATTTTATACTTCATTCAAACACTGGTAGTGCCTTACCTCCCTACACTATTTCATTTGCTAATTACGCATAACCTACTACTCTACTGCTCCCACAACATCCTCTTTTAGATGTCATATTAATCTCACATATCCTAACGGCGCTCAGTAACACCCTCCCTACAACAAAATTCCAGTAGCCCGTTCAAAATACTCTCATTTCAGTGACTTCGCTTCCCTTTCTTCACTAATAACGTTTCATTTAATTGACTTTTATTATATGAGATTATAAAACTTTTTTTTTTCTTTTTTTAACTGTAAAATTCCTTTCTTTCCGAACTTTCTAGGGAGAGAGCGAATTTTGCTTATTCTGGAGAAATTAAGTGCTAAATAAAAATCTCAAGCTGAGTATTATTATACCTGATTTAGCTTGAACCAAAAGAGACCTACAATTAGCAGGAACAAACATAAAGCAAGTCAATGAAAAGAGATAACAAAGATGCAGTAGATTAGGTGTGTACGCTTCCCGTTGCTGCAACTTCAGATATAAGCACAAAAGCTAACAACAAATTTCAAAGCGATCACAGAAGCACTGAAATTCTGTGCGTGGAACGACCACAATATCTAGCACCCTAATATTTCGCTTTAGCGTACTTCCCTGCAAAAATAGAAGGAACAATTTCATTCTTTTTCTTTATTTGGCAGAACTTTTACAATAAATTAAACAGTTTGTCCTTTTTCCTTTTTTTTTTTTTTTTCCTAAAGGAAGAGAGAGAAGGAGGAAGGAAAAGGTGGGCAGGTAGGAAAGTTATAGCTTTGGTTTTATTTTTACTGAAGACTGAATGGAACATACTTTTCTAAATGGCACAAAATACACGAGCTGAAAGCCTCTGAAAAATTAATCGGCTAATAGTTTAAGAAAGTTTGGGAGTGGACTTAAGAGACAATAAGCGTGAAATAAGGGATAAAGCGAGGCGTGAAACAAACAAAACGAAGTGAACAGATGCAGTGAAATGTTATCATATTTGTTGTGAATATGTCCAACATGTCCCACTAATACCAGTATGTGCGTGTTTGCTATATGAATGAAGTAGCATATAGTGAACGGGCAGATAAGCCCAGATTTCAGATTTTGAATTTCAAAAATGCTTGATATTCTACTTCCAGTAAAAAATGTGGCGATATATGACTGCTTCATCAAAGAACGAAACATTTAACTGGAAGCATCGCAAGCCTCAAAACAACAGGCACTAAACAGGGAAATACCAGCAGTAACGAAAGTTTGTGGACGATGTCAGTTAAGAATACCATTCGAAATAAAACTATCACTGCAGGAATGGAACAGAACGATGTGGAACCAACCAATAATATAAAAATAAGGTCACTACTACCACTAGCACCAGCACCAGCAGCAGTAGCGGCAGTAGCAGCAGGTGAAGATTGTGGATCGTAGCGTTAGGCAATGGAGCTTAATGACCACAAAGTGAAAAGAAGTGCACTGAGGAGAGACTCATCATCAAGGCGCACCACACGAAGTGCTGCCGTCCGGATTGAATTACGGGCATCGCCGATTACACGGTCTCTCCTCTTCTCGGCGGCTACAAACAAAAATCGAATGGAAGGAGCAGCCAGCGGCAGCGAAATTTAATCCATGTGCCTCTTCGGGGCGAGTCGTTCACTCCAACTATACTCATCAATCAAAGTTAAATCTTCTACTCGACAGGTATCAATATACCACTAATGAGCTGAGCAAGAGGATGAGGAGACCCAACTAGCTCTCACTTTGGGCTCATGAGATTGCGTCTCTACACTCGGCTACACTAGGCTCCCATAGCAGACACCCATAATCCATCCATCCATTCCTGTCCTCACCAGCACCAAATGCCACCACTCTTCCCTGATTCCATTATTTGCACCCTTCGTTCATCCAAACCACTCTCATCCCATCCATTTATCCATCCATCCATGGACCATCCCTAAAATGTCCTCATCTTGCTACGTCAGCTGTTTGTACCACCGCCACTACCACCTCCTCCTCATTCCTACCGTTATCATTGTGGAAACCACGACTGGACTCTTCACTTCCCCCTCCTATTAATTAATCAATGCGGTGCAACGCCCAAGGCTAAAACTTTCATTAAGCAAAGCTTCTGAGTCAGCACAACACATTGGCTGTCGCCACCGCCATCAAGATAACCTCCCCAGGCAGGATGGATCTAACCACGGACACCACCATACACCACACCGCTAGCTCCAACGGCCCTCTAAGAGTTAAGAAACAGCAACGCAAGCAAGACTCTCCATTTCTTCCTCCCCTTCCTCATAATATAATATCTTTGCCGCATCTCACATACACACCACATCACCAAGACCACTTCACTCCCACCTCACTGTAACTGAGGACGAGTGCTTTCCTTAACTGAGTAGCTAGCACCCACTAAACAGCTTTCATGAAAAGCCATGCACGATGGCTATCGCTACTAGTGGCTTTCCAGTCCAGATACATCGTCAAATTCAATAGAAATGTGTCCCACTCCTGAAACCAAATGCCCAATTCGCACAGATTCTTCCCTTTATTCGGAAGTCATCAGAACAACGAATGAATGTCTTTCATCCAGTGCCACTCACTCAGCAACAAATTCAATCAATTTAAAAACATACTCTCATCAAACTCCCTCTACTAAAACCCCGTACATCTGTTGGCTTTAGCTTCTTCAACCTATTTACATAAACAAATGTGTGCATCCAAGTAACAGCATCCTGAAAAACAGCACTGCATATCCCTGTTCAGGGTGAGCGAGAAATGCGAGGTAAAAGCACCTTATGACAGCTGACACAGAGAACAGAAACCATCTGCATCAATCCGCATCAACTTTGAAAATGTAAAACTTCACAATTACCGTGTTCAGCAAGCTAACCGATCATACTCTTTCTTGTCTTTGTATTCCATCAATTTTTCACCGGTCTAACAGATCGTGTACAACCTCTCCCTCCCTCACTTCCCTCTTATTGCTCTCTTGAAACTGTCTTTATATAGAAGCTATAATGATAAAAAGGAAACAGAAAACCAGACAATGTTCGGATTAGCACAACACTAATGCAGCAATCTTGTTTATATCGAAAGAGAGAGCTTATTAATATATAGCACGATTAATTAAAGCTCACACGTGAAAAATCGTTTCACAAATGCACTGCTACTGTATAGTTAAAGCAACTTCTAATTCTGCTCGAACACATTTTCCTTCGTACACTTGAAGATTCCAGAACAAGTGAGCCTCTTCGGTCAATATTATTTCTGTCCTTTAACCACAATGAAGTTACCTAATCGAACTTAGTAAATTCTGATAGCCAACCATCAGCAGTAAGTTCCATAATGCAGTTCAGAAACGAAAGAAACTGGGACAGTGTAATGTATCTATTTTAACCTTTCGTACTTTGTAAATTCATGCATTTGCATCAACAACACAAAGTTATAATGTAACGAGAAAGAGCTTACTCGCTTCGCATAAACTATGTATGAATCAATTGAAAGAAGAGTCAATATGCACAATGGTATGCAGGATAAAGTCTCAATTGGTGACAAAATTTGTCAATCAAAACAAAAACCCATCCGCTTTTAAATTTCCGACCTTCTGCCAGTCAAGTAATTCCAAAATAAATAGTACTAAATAAGAACGAATTATTCATACAAAAGCAAAAAGAAGAAAAACAAATAAGGAATTCGGTGATACCGTAGAGTAAGAGAAACAACAAAACGATTTATGTCGCAAGAACTGGAGCAAAGCTAAAAAAAAAGGTCAGAATTCGAAGGAAAAGGATAAAACACAATCCTTTACAAGCAAATGAATTTAGCTTTAAGCGTAGAATTAAACTGATATGTTCGACACACTACGGAGTTCTTTATTATTAGTATTAGTAAAAAGTAGTAGGGTAGATTTTATCACAGTGGGAAGCTGAAGTACTTAGCGAGCGACAAACATTTTTCTTTCTCATCTGATTTATCTGAATGCAATTAAAGCCAGGGTCAAGATGACGGTTATTTTAAACTTCCTGCCATAAGAAAATAGTCGATGAGTAAAATACAAAAAATAAGAAATGAAATACTTAAAAAAGTGACACATGCATCTACAAAACTAAAATAATTTCTCTAGAAACTTTTTGAAAAAAAGAGAGGATGGAAAATGAAAAAAATCACACTGTGTTGAAACTTATAATTATATACTAACAGTCTACAAACTAACCGACTATCAATTTATTGTCCAACTGGATGCCCCGCTCCTTGCAATACACAGAAACTGGAACATCGATAATATAATTTTCCAAATGCACTCTTCGAAATCCTCTGCAAAAGATACTACAAAGATCCGAATACTATATATCGCACATGAAAAACGAAAAAAATGAATGAAGTGGAATAACGAAGTACTACTCGGACTTCCGCTACACCTTCAGAAACACGTCTTCGTGTCTCTGTTCGGGCAGAAAGTAATACGGGAACACGTGGAAGTATAACTTACCACGGGCCAGCATAACTTATGAAACTAACCACACAGAGATTCTCCTTCTTAAATGTTTAGATGTAAGGTTTCATAACAATTCTCGCACTGTAAACACCTACCACCCCACAGAAAACTACTCAAAAAACGAACCTCGGGAAACCCCGTCCTCATCGGCAGTTGGCCTGCATCCAGCAAATCTTGCATCTTAATTGCAGCACTATATCGGATTCCTTAGAGCATCTCGCTCTCTGGCGGGTAAAGTAAAATCCCGAGCACTGAGAAACTGGGAGGCAGTCTTGGAGACAATACATATAAGATTCCATTATATTCAGTTAAAGTATATTGTTTTTGTATGATTTTGCCTTGAAATTTGGTGCGGAAGCTTGAAGGGTTTCTACCTGATAGGCTTAGCTATTGTACTGTTTTTTATTAAAAAGTACGAAAATTCATTGGATTTTAGACGATATTTTTATCCATTCATTTTACCATGAAACTTCAAAAATATGGTAGATTAAAATAAGATTATAAGGGATTTGACGAATGTTGACAGATGTTGCCATGGTACCAGCAGAAGCTTACTTTATCCTACTTCCAGTTCCGTAATTTCTCTACATGTTCCAAGTGTTCTTGCATCTGTTACACATTCTCAAAATTTGCTTAAATTTTAGGCTTTTTTATTTTTTATACTTTTCAAGCACTGAAATTTTAATCCGTAATTTGTACCGTTGATAACGGAATAAATAATGGATGCTATTATTAACGAGATATTTTACTTCAAGTATTTTTCTGCCAATGTTTCAAATCACTTTTAAATTTAATAATTTGGTAACAGAGATTTGAAATTTTTTTATAGATTCACTTCTGGAAGATACAGTAAGATTGATATTTTGGAATAACATGGAACAACACAATGCCTCCACTCAAAAAATAATATTTTTGGGTAAGGGTACTCATGGGTTCTCTAACAAGTATACTTTTACGTCCTAAACTGCAATCGTGCGAGAGATTCAGTGGTATCAGCTTTGTAAATAGAAATCAAATGTCAAAGCATTTACTGTATATTTTCCAAGTATACAAATATCTATCTGATTGGAAAATCCATATCAGTGTAATGTTTTCAGGAGCAGTTCGGGCTGGCAAAAGCACAATTATAAAAATTTTAACTGGAAAATATAATTTTACTAATAAAGATTATGAAATGGTAAGATCCATTGATAACTGTTTACTTTTGCAACCAGAATATAACTGCAGAAAAAACTGATATTGAGGAAGGAGCAACTGAAAATAGAGCACTGAGCGTTAAAGTTTATTGCAAAAAAAGATTATTTGACATCTTTTCTTATTATACATTACTTTTTCCAGACAATATTACAATTTGTATTATTCTGAGCAGAACATTTTAGACTCAAGGTGTAGAACTGTATGATAAAACATTAGAAAGCTATGGACACACCATGGATGTAGTGTTAGTGGATACTGCTGGTCACCAACTTTATAAATGGCTTCTCAACTCGATATGTGATGAAAACGCTTTTTACGCGCTCTGTTTCGACTTTACCAATAAAGACAGTCTTGGTGTTTTACAAGCGCATTTTGAACAGCTGAAAATCAAAAAAAGTAGATTTAAAAGTTTTTTGATTTGCCATCATGGACGATTTGAGTTTTATGCAGCTTCCATCATGTTTTTGCGAAATTATTGTATTTATAAGTGAAATTGACTAGTGAAGCAGTTCGCTGACAAAGTAGATGTAATATTAATGCAAGTGTAAGGACGCCAGATGGTGGATTTTGAATGAAGGTTGGTGGAATTAGCAACTGCTGCGAAAGGCGAAACTTGAGCTTTTCCAATTGTAATAGAATCAGGCCAGGCTAGGAACCGCTACTCCGGAATTGAATTTTGTGAAGAAATGTAAAAAGGGAGCTTCAATTGATAAACTACAAAGTTTTATATTTTTAAAATGGACTTCTTTTGTTTTCATTCAAGTATGCTTGTTAAAATAATTCTGCGTTGGTTTCTTAAACTTTTTATATTTTTTTAGTCAACAGTTTGCAGTTCGGGATTTCCAGGTGTACTGATCGGCTGTAAGTACGATCTGCAATCAAGACATACTATTTCACTAGCAGATGCTGAAGAATTCGCGACAAATAATAACCTGAAATTACATCTCACCTCAGCGGTAGCTTTCGTAACTAATTTTAAATTATTTCCACTTCGAGTATATTTTTACAGGTTCATCACTTTTATCTATTACCAGATGTTATTAAATAGTTTTAATATAATTAAAACTTTAACAAGTAGTAGGATATTTTTCCGCTAGTCTTTCGTCCAAATTAAAGAGAAGGATTATTTCATTCTTCTACCTGTTTTCTACCGCGTGCGCTATCTTGCTGACCACATCACAGTCGCCCTTACCATTTAACTCTTATAATGCTAGTTTGAGGTGTACTCCAAAATCGATTAGACGTTCTTAGAATAACGTACATGCTATCATTTAATTTCTTACTTTTAGTCAAAAGTGATCTTATCAAACTGCTCATTTTGTTTTTCGTGCTTCAGCTGTGATTTGACGACTTCATTCCTTTCTTTTTCATTTACTCTTCCAACTGCTATCATAAATTCTGAAGTATTTAGAAGACAACATCGACTGAATTGGAGGAACTTTTCTACAACAGCATTATGGGAATCCACGCAAATACTGCTTAACTCTTTCATTGACTAATCTCTACCGTCACTACTATTCTTGAAATTACTCCTTTCGTTTGATCACTAAAATACCTGATCATGTCAATAAAGCATAATGAGAGCACCTCTCATGATTGTAAAGAATAGTTATTATTGGAAATGAAGATTTACAAATAAGTGAACGCTTATGAAGTGCAATCTAAGATTTGTGAGATAACTGCAACTAAATATGGAGTTTCTCTTACCTCAATCAAATATGCATATTGGTAAGATGTTGTAAGGCATGAAGGGCACCAGCAAAAGTTTAAAATTGAAGTGTTCATCTCATTTCCTTAGTTTATGTATTACGATATTGAAATGAAGACGTCTCCTGAAATGAAACATAGCAGTTGGACACGTTTACTTACATATTGTTTGAATAACGAATGCAACAACGATGGCATATTTTGCATATCTCAAGGTTATACTTTTCATAGATTTTTGAAGTTCTGTAGTTGGATTCTGATTAAGAAAGATAACAGGCAGCATGATAACAATAAACGATTTCTCGGACTTGCCGGTATCTCTTTGTTTATTTCTCTCTCGGAAGTGATCAATATTTCCAAAATAAATATCAAACTAAAAGGCTCATGGCTTCATATATCTTAGCTAGTCGAATTTGGTTTTTGAAAACTAAGTAAGCAGAGGATGGAGAGCGTTGACTAAAAAGTAGGAGTCAAACAATATGATAATTATTTAATAGTTTGTTGTTACTTGTCAACTCCCCTTATTTTTTCCTTTTCTAAAGCAGTAAATTTCATGAATTCATGAAAATCGGACAACTACGGTTCAAGCTAATAGAATTTCATAAGATTGAAAAGTAAGTGCCATCATCAACGGAGCAGAAACATCAAAATAAATAAACGCAAATGAAAATGAAGATTTAATGAATAAAAAAAAAGCATTTTCTACAGCCAAATTTCAATGTTTGTTGCCATAAGCTAAGGAATTTGATAACAATTTGAAAAGCAAAGATAAGATTATTTATTTCACACTCTGCACATCTATAATACACCTATTATCATATGGAAACCAATCACTCTGAAGCCTTTATTCTCATTGTTTATACAATCTACGATGACGATGCAGCTGAAAAAATGATATGACACTATTCCAACTCAATTACTTTCAATTTACACATCATCTACTGGCATATATATATATATCGCTGAGGATAAACGTTTTTCAGTTTGTTCTATTTCAAGAACTCAACTCAATCGGACGCCAAAATTCCATAGTAATTTTGTGCGCCCCTCATGTAGAAACATATACAACCAAAATACATTATTCTTGAATATAATATGACTTTTAAACGTATGTTGATGCTGTTAATGAAAAATATCATATATCCTTACTGGTTAATGGTCATTGCTTTCATTACTGCTGCTACTACGGATTTAGCGCTATCAAAAATCGAAGTTTACCAATCATGTCTGAATTGTTGAACTGCATCAGCATTTTTTTTTCCGTTTCCATTAGTTTTTTTTTTCTTGTTTCTTCAGCAACACCTAAGATTTAATGATTTTTAAAAGCTTTCAATAAGGCTCTTACTATTAAATAATTTTATTATATTATTTATTTAGAATTTAAGAAGGAAGAGTTAGGTACATATAGACAAATGTTATAAACTTTTACTGTTTGCAATAGATCATCCAGATCAGATAATGAATAGAATATACCATGAGGTGTTAAAAAGAAAATGATTTTAAAATCTTCATATATTCAATAACAGTTTGAAGAAAGTCGTTGGACTACAGTCATGCTAAAATTATGAGCCAACTGGAATCCATCCTAGAAGCTTATTTTTTAAATAAATATTTACCAAATCATGCGATTCAGAATAGAGACATAGAAATTACCCTGTAACAAACAGAGGAAAAAGTGACTATAACGGAAAGAGATCACAGTTCGACTATTCTTTGTAATCGTTGAATCTAAATAGAATTAAAAAAAAAAAAAAACAGGATTAAACTAAAGTATGAAACAAATTTGCAATTTAAATGATCTGAATGATAAATGCAAAAGTTTTCCAACCTGTTGATCAATCTGAAAAACAGTACAAACAGTTTTCAGTGGGATGGAGTGCCTATGTACTTAAATATAAGAATAAATTATAAAGATTAACATGATGTGTAGGATGCAAGAATAGGACGCAAGAATAGCCAAAAATGCGAACAGCTCTCCGAGACCAGCCATCAATTTATTGGAATTAGGTGTTTTCATAAATGATCCCACTGGAAATATTACTAATTTAAGGTCACTAATTACATAATTACTTGTCATTCAACAGCCGATGTAGCTAAAAAAGTCAAATCACTAACAAGCGCATCAGATATAATCAATTTTTCAAAAATTAGAAAATAGAAAAGCTTTTTTGCTAGCTTGAAAACTGTAGTAAAAGAAGTTGATTTTAATTTCACTTTGGAGGAATCATTTTTTTTTTTTTTTTGAATAAATTTTGATGAATAATTTGATTTCACTAAAAATTTTTTTAACAAACAAAGTTTTGACGTACGATTTTAAAAATTGAGCAGTTGTATTATGGCAAACTGAATGCATACATACTTCTTTAGTGCAAACACTGAAAGAGTCTAAATATGGATCTTTTCCTTATGTGCCTCGATGAGATCCCGCAATCAGCACTGTCTAAATTCACTATTCGTTTTATCAAGTTCAGGGAACTTAAATGATGTATCATTATAGTCATTTTCAATGTTACTTTCTTTTTTTTTTACTTTTATATCTGATAGATTCTAATGAAAGTGTGCAATGATGTTCACCTAAATGCTACAGCAGCGGAAGAAAAGATGATGACATTAAACTATTTTGATAAGTTCAGCTACATCGCTGTTAGCTTTTTCTTCAGCTTAATACGTTATGTGGAATGATCATCACTTCACTTGTACATCCATTCGCTTCACACCAGATGTTGTTAACTGATTAATTAAAGTCATAAAACAATATTCCAGTAGCTTTAACTACCTACAACAGCTATTTTTAGGGCTTGAAAAAATTCTAGAAAGTCTTAATGATGATGCTATATGGTCATCAGTAAGTGTTGAGAAACAAGAAATATGCATAACCTTAAAATGTTGCTACAAAATTCGTCTTTGACTGGAAGAAATGAAAAGTAACTGCTGATGCAATATAATCGAAATAAACTAATGAACATTCTGACTTAACAGCCGTTTAAGTGTATGTTCTAATCGAATTTTAAGCCTAAACCAGTTGATAAGCTGTGGCATTAATGAAATGGAAAAGTGACGATGTGGGACTGGATAAAAGTCCTATCAAATGTTGCATTAATGAGTATTATTTATATCGCTCAGCAATTTTTTTTTTTTTTACTTCAAATCTAATGAAATACAACTCCTTCCGTAAATTTATCTTCTAGAGTTCAGTACTTTATTAATTACAAATAGAAAGTTCAAAGAGAGCTATGCATGAAAGAATAAGAAATATATAAGCACAGTAGCAACGCAAATATCCAAACATACCGGAAAATAATTACTAAAAACTTAGGAGCAACCACTTTTTAAAAAGAAGTGCAATAGTTTTCTTTTTTTTTCATTGATAAAGGTTTTTACTTTCAAACATAATGATATCCTGTACTAAGCTGTTTGCTTTGGGAATCCCAAATAAAGGTAATATTTTCTTTACAGAAAAGTTTTGTTTGAGGTATTCAAATATTTTCTAAAATTTCTATTTTCCACTGATAATTCTAGCAACGAAAATGAATATTGTAGTAATTCCCCAAGCTTTCATTAAAAAAGGAAAACCAAAAGAAAAAAGAAGAAATAGAATGCTTGAATTAAAATTTCCCAGGAAATTTAATTATTTCTCGTTACATATAAATCGAAATTTGAAAGAATTCATCGACTTACTTGGACTGAGATTGGTAGTATATTAAATAATATTCACTAAAATACCAAAAAAATTTTTTAAGGACAATCACTCATATTGCGAAAATTTTTAAAAGATTAAATCAACATTGTGAAAGCTTTGAGAACTTAAAACCATGCAAGATCCATATTTTGGAGTAGCTGAATAAAATTAGGAATAAAATTTGCTGGATGAGTAGTATAACCAAATAAAAGATGAAGGAGGAAAATTTACCTCAGTGTACGCATAAAATGTCAAACAAAAGTCCAATCTGTAGAAATCAACGTCCAATCTGTAGAAATCAACGAAGTCCAAGTTGCTATTACTGGTTTTTAGAAAAATATGAAATTGAATTATTCTTATTTTAATTTAGAAGCATCCACAATTTACAAAATCGAAGTTTTCTTTCTCTTCCAATCATCTGAACCTGAAATCATGCTTGCCGACTTCTCGGATCCCACCCCTCAAACAAAAATTCTGCTTTATAAAACAACGTTTTTTTTTGAATCACAATTCTAATACTTATAATTTAAAAAAAGAAAAAAGAAAACGAAGTGAAATAGTTTGTTGCATACAGTAAAAATGAGTATCCGTTTTCTTAATTTGCAACTAGTAAAATCGTATTATTTTTCACACTTGTTATTATTTCTTATCAATTTTCTTTCCTTGCTTTCTCACTTATTTTTACATTTTTAACTATTCATTTTATGAATAGTACACATTTCAACTATTCATTTTCGCTATCTTCAGCAGCCTCATATATATATATATATATATATATATATATATATATATATATATATATATATATATATATATATATATATATATATATATATATATATATATATATATATATATATATATATATATATATATATATATATATATATATATATATATATATATATATATATATATATATATATATATATATATATATATATATATATATATATATATATATATATATATGCAAATACGTTTTTTTTGGAATTTTTGGTCACAATAAGTTATGCGAAACTAGATGATATCGGATGTTCTATTTTTCGTAATCAGTTAAAAAAAAAAAAAAAAAAGTGCAACTAAAGAATTTTGAACCCTTACCACATTTGCAGCGCTTTCATGAATTTTTTTTTTGGTTAATTTGTAAATAAAGATAAATATGCTTGAATTATTTCGTAAGAACAAAAAACAGAAGCAATTCATGGAGGTGATAGGAGTTACTATTTGTTCGGATGGTATTTAATTAAATGTCTCTTCGCTCATTGCCTGCCTATCATTAGTTGACGTCACATGCGCAGGCGGATACAGTTCATTTTAGTTAGATGAATCACAAATTTTACTGCAGTTAGTTAATACATAAAATTTGAAAGGAAACTAAAAATGAGGACAACAACGTCGATATCAAGAATAGTGCTGAGCGAAATTGGTCATTGAATGATATCGAATGAGAGATATGATAATAATAACAGTGATTATGGTTTGAGATTCTGGTAGAGTAGTTGCTTTAGTACAATTTTCATCATTTAACAATTTTTGGATGCAACTGTTTACTTTATTGAAGTTTGAAGAAATTTTATTGCAACTTAAAAATCATTTTAAATTTCAATAAAAAGTTTTATATCTCTTACTTCGAATATTTTATAGTCCCTAGGAAGTCCTAAAAGTATGCTAATTTTCGTATTAGTTGATTCTGAAGACAAGTGAGACCAAGCCTGGTGAATAGGCTACAAATTTCTGTCATGTTTATTTCACTTGATTAAACCATTTATTTAATGATATTTAATTTAGGCTGTGTCGCAGACTGATGCATTAATCAAGTAAAGAGGTTAATATTTCTTCAATCACTTTTTTGCTCACGCAGTCTGCGGTTTTTTTAATATGTCTACCATTTGATTTCATGTAAGACTCTAACTTTTTTTCGTAAAAGGTTTCCGCTGATTGATTCTAACAGCATCTATTTATCATTCAACCAAGGACATAATGAACTTAATCTGCCGCCATGATTCTCTTAGCAAACTGGCAGTGAAGTTGTTGCAGCATGATTAAAACTCCAAAATTAAATTCGCCCAGCAAATCAACTTTTTGTTTTTATGCATGTGAAAGCATATAATTAACTCTTCAAAATAAGGAAACGAGAAAAGTCTTACTTAATTTAGCCTTATATGACTATTTAACAAATTTACAATCCAAATTGCAGCCTGAATTTCTTCCTTTAATGCCAGTTTGATTTGTAATGCGGAAGCATAATTGTGGAAAATGTAATTTACCAGTATACTTTGCGGAGCTGGTGCAAGCTGCTGGACGATCGTGGCACACACAGTGTTTCCGCTGTGGTATTTCTTTAAGCAGTACTTTTCAGTTATTTGAACCCTTCTAAAACTTACTGTGAGTCTTCACTTTTTTAAATGCTCGTCTTGCAGCAAATTCGCAGTGTGGCAGATTTATGGATAGTCGATCATACAATGATCATAAGAAGCAGGTTAATAGTTTCCATTTAATCAGTTTAGGTAAATCTTTCTTTTAATTATTTTGTGGTGAGAAGTATTCGATGAATTTACAGCTCTACTGTAATCACTGCTACAAATATTTGTTTGGACCTAAAGGTGTTGGATACGGTATTGGTGCTGGGGTACTGTTTACTGCCAGTAGCAAATGCAAAATTCCAAGTCAGAGAAGTGAATTGAACAGCGGTAATTTTAAAGCTTATCTATTCTCTCTCTGTCGTACAGAAAATACTATAGGCCTCACGTCAATTACTTTAAAATAATAAAAAAAAAAAATCTCTTAATTTAAGTATTTATCTGCAGAGGACATAGTGACAGCTTCGATTTCTTACACTGATGGAAAGAAGGTCCAGAAACCGGGATACATTAAATGCATCGACGATTCATTTTGTGATAAACGCTCCAGAAGTAATCATATCTTTAACAGAATTGAAATTTTTACAAACTCTTCTGCACTAAAAAATTAGTGCTTATCAACTTCTTTCAAAAACTAAAGAAACAAAATATTCGGCTCAGATAGCAACTAATATACAAATTACTAATGCACATGTAGATTCCAGGTATCGCTAACGAAAAAAGGCATGGGACAGCGGAAACTGTACGTCAACAACTAGTTCTCTTTTCTGAACCATTCTTTCTAATATGTTTGCCATGATCAAATTCACGTGATTTTCAAAATTTGCAATTTCTCCTTTAAATTTCAATTTTTCTTCTAAGCCATTCTAATTACAAAGTTAATAAGTTACAGGACCAGCCACCTTTAAATTCTCGTTTATGCATAAGCGGAAAGAGTGGGAACGCTTTCACAAATGCAGCGGTTGTATGTCGCAAATGCTTAAAAGAGGTTTTTGATGCTGAAAAAATATTGGCCGGCGGCATGGTAAGTTTCGTAGCTATCTAAGCTCTGCTTCAATTTTTAATGAAATACTGGCTGAAAAACATAGCGTTACCATTATATTCCTACAAATTCGTCTGCTATCCAGTATGAGGCTATTTTGTGACAGCTATGTGCTGCTAAGCTGATGATTATACCTTGTCGAATAACTGTCCGGAATCTTTCCAGGCTTGGCATCGTAACAAATGTTTTGTCTGCGAGATTTGTAAACAATTACTTGAACCGAGAACAGTATGTGTTCGATGCGGCGTCTTGTATTGCAACTGTATGCTTCTTACGCTTCACTTCAAGCTTAGGATTTAATGGCCAATACATTTGTTCTCTTCCCCAGGAAAGACTCACCTTCCCACAAATTAGTTACGAGTACTACAATGGAATTGTTTGCAGCTTGCTACGCAAAAGAGTTTGGACCCCAAGGTTATGGTCGTCGTGCCTGCACCCGAACCTTGGAGACTTGTAGGTACTACAAAGGACTTTGACAGTATTTGGAACACAATTCAGTTCAATCATAAATTGCTACTGCTGTTCCATTTATGATAAATCGATAAAAAGGGTTGTCCCATACCTAAAAATTGTATCTCGTAACATATACATTGTTCTTAATTTACAATTTAAATCCCATGATGCACCTTTCTTATAATCGGTAAAACACTCAGTGAATTGCTGCTTCGCTTTCATTCGCTTGAAAGCTGTTTACGAATTACCTTAGGATAGTACACTATAACATAATTTGTATAGCATAATAATGTAGATGCGCTAACTCATTCGCCTAATAGTTGGAAGTTGTACACAGGTAAGAAGACTGAATTCTAAGATATTGGAGATTTCAAAGACTTCTGGGAGAAATACCAAATTCTAAAAAAACTCTCCTTCAGGTTCTCAATAATGATCAGATCCCGTGAACCCGAAGAAATACATTCTTAACTGTGAGGAAATTTTCAGTATTGAAGAAGGGAAAAAGTAAAAATAGTCAAACCCAAAACTCAAAATGTTTATTCTCTCACCATCCAAAAATGAGCAAATGTAGTGGGCATATTGAACTCTACTTTGAATATGCCGTCATCAGAATTGTTTAACCGGAGACCAGAACTTTTGGGAAAATAACACTGAATAATCGTACTCAAGAAGCAGACGAAAAGACAAAATATATTTCGAACATTTCTGAAAAAGGCACTTTTTAACAACAGTTATTAAACTTTTTGGCAGCTTTTTTTTTTGCAAATTAGAAAAAGAAGAACAATTAGAGGATGAAGTAGCATAAATCAGAGTTGAAAACCATCGAGAATCTGAAACTGTTCAAACATCTTCTGTACGAAGTATTGTAAAATTGATTTTAGGAATAGTTTCGAGGCAGAATTTAATTAAGTCGAAACATTCTAAGTACGAAAAATGTTTGATCAGAATACAACATGATGTTTGATTGTATGAAAGCAAAGATTATAATAATAATAATAATAACAATAATAATAACAATAATAATAATAATGGTTATTACCACTACTATTACTATCATCATTATTACTATTTCTATTATTATTATTATTATTATTATTATTATTATTATCATTACTATTATTATTAATATTAATATTATTATTATTATCATTATCATTACTATAACTAGTAGTAATAGTGATAGTAGTAATAGTAACAGTAATGATGGTAACTCATGACAATTAGTGATTATAGATAACGAAAATAATAATCAATAATAGTAATTAATAAAGATAAAGATAATAATAGCGACAATAATGATGACAATAATATTAATAGTAATAATAATAGTGGTAATAATATCAGATAATGGAAAATGATCTGTATGGGCGAGAATTAGTTGCTCGATATCCAAACAATAAGGATATCAATCGATTATAGAAAAAGCGTTAGCAACAAATACTGGCACCACTACATTATTTTTATTTATGAACAAAACATTTTACGAATGTAAATATAACGCAAATTTAAAGAGAGAAAATCTGGTGATATAAAAAAAAAACTTCGACTTCTGACATCTTAGCAGTTTTGCTATTCTTAGAATCTAACATGTTATGGACTGAATGAAAGCAGTTCATTTCACGCTTCACTAGCATCATCTGCTCCTTCGTCCAACGGTCCTAAAAATTGAAATTTATTAAAGTCGCAGCTAATTTTTTTTGGAAATGCGGTCCTTTTTTTTCGCTCAATTTTGAACAATTTTAAAGCTTTACGTTATGAATTAATGGAAATTAGTAAAACAGTAATGTTTTCCAAAACGTTCTTTTAGCCATCGCTGATCTTGAGATACACAATAATACAACAAGAACGAAAAACACTGTCAAGTCAAAACCGATTCTTAAAAACTGTCTCGGCTAATAAACTTGAGTGCTTAACAAGTCTAGAAGCCGATTACAACTAGAACGGTTGGAAACGAAAATCGAAATGGAAATACTTTCTATTGCCAATAGTACAGTTTTCAAACTGTTAAAGCCTGGAATTAAAAAAAAAAAGAGAAAAACACACATAAAGCAAACTTGTTGATTATTATAATGCGTGAACAAGTTAGCAGGCAAACAGGATTTGATACGATATATTGCACTTCAGATACGGTACAACAAACGATTATATATTAGAATTCAATTCAATGCACATCAATCTGTCATGCTGTCATCGTTACCACCTAAATGAACCAAACCAAAAGTTAAGCCAAACTTATCAGTCTAGAATTAAGCAAAGAAGTAACACCGCACAGAGACTTGGCATCTCTCTAGAATTTAATCTTAAACATTGTTCTCAGTTAATTCGTTCATATCGTTTCCATTAGCAGAGGTGAAAGTTTAGTTCAAGATACTGTAATGCAGTATTTCATTACCTAGTCAGAAGCAAAGAGAGCAACCAAACATCTCATAATTAGTCCTTAATAAGACAACTAATTTTCGGATAAGAGACATAGTCTGACTTTCGTCAAATAACAACAAAGATTTGTTCTACCAATGATAAGTGGATGAATTAATGCACATTTTAAGCCCATAAGAGAACTGTGAACTGAGGTTGTCTAGTCTTCTCAAAGAAATTCATTAAAGTATCAATAATACCACGGAAAAGTAAGTATTTCATTCATGTCAAACTCGATGAGGACCTAAATATTGTTTTCAAGAGTGAAAAAACATGCAACAAAGGTTAAAGCGACTCAAAATTTTCATACAAAAAATAAACCTTCGATGTTCAGTGTTAATTCAACGTTTGCTTCACCAGCTTCATTTTTAATATTGCAAGTATAAGTACCGCTATCTTTTGCCTTATAATTCTGAAAATCGTGTTGTAAAAATATTTTGCATGTTCGTAAAAAATCACTCCTTACCAACTCTTAGTTTAGAAATGAGATAGTTAAATCAATTTTGGAATTTTAGACACTTACGATTTAATAATACATGAAGACACTAAATATCAATTATACCTTCAGTTCTAACTGGGCAGTGAATGTATTTGCACCACCATCAGGTGTTAAACCAAACTTGATACGACTTGATTCTTTCATTTTCTTGCCCTTTGGATTCAACCAAATAACCTGCATTTATATACTTTCCATTTTTCTGAACAGACAAATGATCTAATTTCTATGTTTAAGACCTCTCCTTCGTAAAGCAAAACCTATTAAGTAGCACAACTGTTTACCTCCGGATTTTGATCTGCCTGGAATCCAATATCAAACACGATGGCTGGATCACCAGAGTCTGACGTTTTTTGTAAAATTTGTGGTTTACGTGTGAATGTTGGAGCTCCTTGTGGAACTAAAATATCTCCTTCTTTTTTAATTTTTTTAACAACATAAAAGATATATAAAGATTAAACTCTGAAACTTTAGTTTACTAATACTCGAAATCCAAAAAAAAAACCTTCAAATTTAACAGTGAATGTGGCTGTTAGCTTGCCAGATTCATTCTTTGCTGTACAGACAAACTGACCAGCATCTTTTTCTTTTGTTGGCTCCTGAAAGAGCATTACAGTGCGATTAGTACTTCAAATTCAGCAAAAATCAAATTTGTACTTTGATTTCTAGAGCAGCATAATATGTCTGATTCGCTTCTTCTCTGAGGACAATTTTCACCCGATCTGATTCCGCTACGATTTCTTCACCCTAAATTATTTCTTATTTAACTCAAATACCAAACTAGAATTTTAGTTTAAGAATCGGCTTAAAAAAAAGAAAGTTTATTAAATCTATTGGTGTTGCAAAAAAAAAAAACTTTTCTTGAGTAATTTTCTGACAAAAAACCTTTTGCCAGACAAATGTAGGCTTAAGAATTGATTTTGCTCTAAATTCCATAACCATAATTTGACCGTCATCACGTGATGATATCTGTGGTTTCTCAACAAACGTTGGAGCACTGAATCCTGAAACTTGGAACAAAATAAAACAGATGCTGCTTTTGAGATCCACCGCAAAAAAATAGCATAAGTTTTATTAGTTATTTCCCAGCACCGCTCGTCAGTCGGAATTCTCCTACATTCTACTGAATTCCTGTCTCTGTGATACAGTGTGGAAAAAATTTAAATTTCGAAATACTCTATATCCTTGAATGCAAACAATATGTCACCACTCTTGAAAACTACTGGAAACAATTTACGATAAACATAGAATAAAAATAAACCTGTAAGTTTGAGGTTAAAATTCGCATTCCCTTTCCCATGTGGATTTACTATAGCACATCGATAAGCTCCAGCATCACTATCGGCAAGATCCTGCAAACAACTACCACCCGATGCATTCATTTTAGACTAGTTATGATAAGTGAATTTACAATAATGCTAGCACCACTTCATTTAAAAGATTCATGGCTTGATGCTATCACAAACATTGCTGTTTAGGAAATGAACGACACATTATTTGAAAAATTACCTTGATTTGTAAGATAGCTGAATAAGCATCATTCCCTTTGTTATCTAGCCGGAAACTGAATCGCTGGTCTTGTTTTAGTTCGGTCTGGAAAATATGCAATGGCCACATATTTACCTACCCATTATTTCAATTAAATAAATGTTAGGTAAGAAATGAAGAAAAATTTAAGTGAAATAGTACCATACCTTTAAATTCAAAAATAACTTCTTTATTATTCACTTTAATTCCAGTAACGAATAAAGTTCAGAAAACATTTGCCAATATTGAATTTTAAGGAAAGCTTACTGTATCATAAAACCACTTGATGTCGGGAACTGGTTGAGCTTCTAAAAAGCATTCGAGTTCCAGCGATCCATCATCATTTTGTCGAGCTACTGGCTGCTGCGGAAAATGAGGTGCTTTACCCTCCGGCATTATTCTAACAGCTAGCCTTAATACTTGCCACCCGCAAGAATCCTGTTAATAAATTCTAAATATCAGTGCTGGCAAGACAAGCAGATTAACGATTATTTACACGAACTTCAAATTTTATGGAAAGTAATAAAACAATAAACTTAAGATGACAGCGATAACATTTATGACACAAGAAATAAACGAACACTGACAAGAGTTTTACTGCTGTGTTTAAAATTTAGTCGAAACAGTGTCAACTAGCAAATTCTAATAATTTTCAGGTTAGAACTACAAGTGCTGCATAATATATTAATTGTATATTTTATTTTACATTCCCTTTATAGGCACTTCGTCTTTTAGTTATAATTGTATTAATTTAATTTAAGGCGTAGTGTAGCAGTTAGTTCTTATCAACTTACTACTGGTTTTAATGACAATCACAAAGTCTTCTGACGAAATGCACTGACCAAAATAAAGAAGAAAAAGATACGGAAGGGGAAAAGTTATGCGATAAGTGAAGGTGAAAATGAAGTGCATTCAAGTTGCCGAGAACAATCGATGTGATTTATAAGAAAGAGGTGCAGGTATCTTGGCAGGGAGGAAAAATAGAAGCAAACGGGAGCGAAACTGCTCTCGAAAAAATGTTTACAAGCATGCAAGTATCCTTACATTATATATTTTACAACAATCATTTTTATGAAGCTTCATCGAGAGAAAAAAAAACATACATTTGGAAAAAAAGAAAAAGAAAAAAAAGCACGAGACCAGAGAAAGAAGCGAAGAAGGTAACTGAGAAACAAAAACGCAGATGGATAGATAGATAATTTCTACATCTCTTCTCCGCCAGGTTACTTTTCTCTTTCATCAGTCTTTTAAGCAGGGCCTCTAACAAATAGCAACTGTTCAGGGAGCAGTAAAAATTGCATTATGTATGGCATGTGTATTCACTTCCAATCGGTTCTATTTTCACTTCAGTTTGCCAGGAAGTTTGCACATAATCAGTGGAATACATAAAATTCGGTTTGTGGAAGTTTGATAGCACAGGGAAATATCGGAATTCACGCATTTTCTTCATCCACTATCATAAACGAAACAATCCTTAGAACAACACTGTTCTTTAGAATCCTTACCAACGATTAAGCTTATTTCTACGGAACTCCACACATTTCGATGAAATATAAAATATTAGTATAAATATGGCACATGGCCACAGCCATACAGTTATTGCTGTAAGGTTTTGTTGGCTAATTTTCTTCAACGAAAAGACTTTCTTCTTTGAAGCAATACTCCAATCCTGCCTCTCACTGCTTTCACGACTTCATTAACTCATCATTCTCATAGAAATGCAATAATTTTTACGCATTGATTTTTTGATATATACTGGAGTCAAAAACTGCACTAATAATATTAGCAGTAACAATATTTTGCAAATAAGCAAATTTGATATGCGACATTTAATCGTCAGTGATGCGATCGATAACAACCTGACATTGTAGTGCGTTTTAAAATAAGGGCGACATAGCTGTCGAGAAGACTATTAATCAGTTTGAATACAGTGGTAATGAACTCCGAAATGATATAAGGACAATATGCAAAAGGAATATTATGGATGTATCCGTAAACTTGACGTTCTAGATAAATTTTATTTATAACCATGCTGAAAAGTAGCGTACATGCATGTCATTCAAATGAGAAAAGAAAATTATAATTTGTAGCGAAATTTAATGTCAGCAAAACTTTGAACAAACAATTAAATGCAACAGGAACGTAAAGAATTGGAAAATGAAATATTTGATGGAATCACAAGTGGATAAAGAATTTAAACTATTGCTGCAAAAGTTTTTGTTTTTTAGGAAAAAAATTAACTTTCCCGAATAAAATTGAGGAACAGAACATTTGAAATGAGAAGTACCATTAGATAACCAATATGGTCACTAGATAAAGAAATAAACTGTACACATTGAGATACTTTTCGAGCAAGTAACAAAAATATTTTGAAACTGAGAGGTTCACAGACAAAAACTACATTTTTCTTGAACTCAGAAGTTCCTTATAACAGAAACCTTGGCAAGAAACTTTGGAATTCTAGCAACATCGCAAACGATTGTTAGGCATCACAATAAATCTATTATTTTATTCCAGGATAATGAATGTAACATCGTGTCCAGTTAGTCAGCTGTAAAATTACATTACCAGTCTCATTTAATAATTATCTACTTCATTCTACCAAAAGCTTGTTACTCCCTATTTCTCGAATACTTCACTTAATTTTTTGTTCGACTGTGCATTTGAGAGTCCTTTAAATATTTTAATCGTCAAATATGAACACATTTCAGAATTAATTTGTTCTATTTTCTAGATTTGCAGGAAGAAATTATACAGTTATACAATCTTTTTATTTTGTATAGGTAAAAGCGTTTGCTAAGTGTAAGGAAGAATATTAACTATGTTTGATAAAACGCTACTTTGCTCCTTGTCAGAAACTTCAAATTTCTGCTCATAATGTCAATATTGATTTAATTTAAATTCATAAACCAGCATTAATCTGTAATAACCTAACTACCTACAAGTGATGCTTGAGATATTTCCTCCTTCAAGAAAGCGGCTTATTTGCAGAAAAAAAAAAATGTCTCAAAAGATATAATGGCTTGCACAATTAATGCTAGTCTAATCTCGAAAAAAAAAAAAAAAAGAAACAGAATGGTATTTATTCGCCACTCTTTCTATTTTGGAAATAACTGTGGCTAATTATGACACAGTACGTAGATGATTTCCGGTAAATAAAATATCAGCTGCTCCTCGCTTTTTTTTTTTTTTTTTTTTCATATAACGTATCACTACTCTGTTCAGTTGATTAAAGCAAAAACGGAGCAAAATTTTCTAAATTGCAGGAATGTCGTTTATTTTTAAGTCATTATATAAATTTCCGAATATAAGACCCTTGAAGTTATCCGTTTTCTGCAAATTATGGAAAAGCGATGAGGTCACAACTCCTACTTACCAGGTAAATGTGAATTTAAATAAAACTATTTAAAGAATTCAAATTAGATCATGGTATCTACTGTATATACATGGGAACAATAAGATTTTGACAAATCCAGGATGGAGTTCTGGTTTGTTCTTATCTCGCAATGCTTTACAGTAATTAAAATTATTTTTTTCATTTCGTTTTATTATCCTTTTTGAAAATTTATCCACTTAAATAAAAAATATACTATCTACTCCCGGCAAAAGAGAACAAGATAAAGAATATGACGCAATGAAATGATAAGGAAATAACGAATCGATGAAAACATCAATAGCTGAAAAACTGATATTAGTGAAGTATAAAATAATAAAGTTGGATGGTTGAACGGAGTTAAATAATGGGGAAAGCCTCGTTTAGAAGAAGAGAGAGATGTTACTGGCAGTACAGTTTAATTAATGAATTAAGAAATGAAGCGGAAATGAGAAGCGGAATTAGGTAGCAGTTCGTTACCGCTTCTATCAGGGAACATCCTGGAATACGTGCTGCTGCTGGCGGAATTGCACAATCAGAATGGGAAATGAGATGGGCCAGGGAACTGGATAGAATAACAGAGGATGAGCAGATAAAGAGGGCCATGAGAGGAACATCTACTACACCATAAAGACTATCAGTTTAGAAAAGAACGACTTCGTTGGCCGGCTAATGGATGAGCAAATGAAACGATTGGATGAGCTGAGGATGAAAGATAAATGAATCGTATTGTGATAATTGTGTAAAAACAGGGCAGTGTTACAGCTAGCATTCAGACGTTTCATCTGAATTCCCCTCATAAAATTTCTCGCAGACAAAAACGCACGAAAGCGACAAAAAGACGAGAGTAACGAAGCTTCACAGTAAGTACCTTCCGTCCTAGGCGTGTTACCTTGACGTACGGAACAGGGGCAGTCGTTTCGTCTCACAGTCCCGAAGGAAGATGATTACTACACGGACAGTGAAGTGCTTCGTCGGCAGGTTCTATATGTGTGTGTTGTCGAAGAACGCCCACGTGAACAGATAGAAGGAATAGGAGGATATCTGGGTACTAGAACGAGAGCGACCGACCCTGGTGGAGGTGAAGCTAGACGCGCAGTGGGACCAAACAACGGCCCAGTCGTAAAAAATGATAGAGCAGCTGGCTGAGGAAGGTGCTGAAGTATGACGTGAGATTCAACCCTAGCCACCTCCTTCCGGAAATCTCAGCTTCAGCAACTCCTCCTAAACAAATACTGATGATTTATATTTCTTGAAAGTGTATCAATAGGTGTAGTAATTTGAATTACTATGAATCATTGCAATATGAGAGCTGATACATTAGACTTTCATGTAATGCTTCTGCTGCATCCATCTGTCAAGTAAACTAATGTTTACTAAGATTGTTCCGAGAACTGAAAGAAATATTGTGGAAGCTGTCGTGAAGTAATTCATTTATTGATTTCTTCCGACATTTCCGTGTGAAGACTGGGAAAATAATTCTCGAGAAAAGTTCATACTTAGTCGTGTCAAATATTTACTAAAATGTTTGTTATCTACAAATTTTGCGATAAAAAAAATAATTTGCTTACTGTATTCCACTTTCCTTATTTCCTCCTTCTAAAACTCAAGGAGGTGAAAGAAAGAGACAGAAATAAATTACAACGGAAAAGGCAAGTACTATTTTCAATAGGTGACCACGGGAGCCCAGACTCTCGACACTTCCACGACTCGCCGCAGGTCTATGCTACTGTCAACGTTGTGAAGTGAAGCAACACACACGTAACGAGGTCTGCTTTAGCGAAATAGTTCAAGCAGTGTGAGGGACGAGGGAAGGATGGGGCAGTGCAGGAGTGTGTCTCGCGAAGGAACTGTTGAGTAGCATCTGCGAGCGTCGCTAGACTGAAACAAAATTCTCTAGCGTATCGATTTGTACTTCTTACATCTGCCCTTCACATACAATCACTGCATAGCCAGTAGTTAATTCACCGCATTCTCTCCAGAAAGCCAGGAAAGAGAAAGTGGCATGACACACTTGTAAGCATCTTAGGACTTTTGTCACTGGTGTTAATCCCACAAATCGGCAGCTTTCGAGAAATAAGCCAGGCTATCGTTCTGGACAAGAAATGAGGTAAACTTCCAAGTATAACTAACAGTATTGAAATTTCAGATTATTAGTTGGGCATCTGAAATGAAATGGCGGATAGTTTCAACTACCACTGTTTGAAATCTTCTAAGTCCTCACAAATACAATTGTCCGTGTTGTCATTTTCTGCATTATTTATTTAGATACTGAGTAGACTATTTGGGAATTCATTCGATCACATGGTTGAAACAAATGACTATTTGGGACACAAGGAGTAAGTAATTTCCAGAGATGCTAGAATTTTAGTAATCGAAACCTTAATAAAAATACACTGTAACAATACGTGAACATGAAATCTGAGAGTTTTTTTTTGGATGAAGCACAGCGCAAAAATTGCGAAGTTTAGAATATATTCAGACTGGACGGAATATTTAATGAAATGGATGAATTGATCTAGCCCTGTGCCTTCGGACACAGTCATAGATAACGTACTGAAATGAATTTCTCTACATCGAATGAACATGAAAATATGCAATAAATTGTCTTAGTTTGAAATACTTCTCGAAATACGAAGGGATGGGGAGGGAAAAGGGAAAACTGCTAATGGGTTTGCAGAAACTCCGGAATATATATGTGAGGGAGGGTAAGAGGAACGGATACCGTTGTTGTACACAGTAGCAGGCAAGAAGAGCAGAACTTGTTAATAAGAAAAGAGTAAAGAAAGTGAACTGGTTTTTCTGGCATCAAATGCGTTGATTGTCGTCTATACTGGAAGGTCTATTCCGTTATGAACGGTGTTACGGTTACAAATATGCTGTGGCTAATGATGATTCTATAATTATTGCTGAACAGCAAACAAATACGACAGGGTATTTAGTTTTCAGACTTCATTTATAAACCACTGTGTGGATACTCAAGCTATTTCAAAATTGTTCTGTTCTTAAGGAGAAGAATATCTTCTGTTGCAAGAAGAAAAAAAGAGCGGAAAAATATCAATAAAATACGTATTTTAAAATTGAGCCAACTGCTCAGTAGTTTATTACACAAAATATACTTTCCTGTCTTGCTTTGTCTTTTTTTTTTTTCGAATATTTCAGCTTTAGCTCGAAGAACGTCAGATTTTGTTTTCTAACTGCTTACTTTGAAAAGTGAACTTTTTTCATCATTTTTTTTTTTTTCAGGAAAAATAAAAGCAAAATAAATTTACGAACATTTTTTTCTCAAAATATAAGAAAAAATTTTTTTTTTCTTTACAAAGTATAAAAACATATGAATCGATATTTGTACAAATCACTACTTGAAAAATATCAAAAATCTGAATTTAAATAGCATAATTTTTCGTGCCTAAAAATTTATAAGCTTTCAGTACCACTTTGTAGTCTTGTATTCATCTTGGACTTCTAGAAATCAACTCTCCATAAAATGCAGCATGTTAAAAAAATTCAAGTTACAAAGCTTCCATTTATCTTTCTTGGCAACTGTTTGGAAATCGTGTGTTCATGACGTATAAACTTCAACGTCAAAATCGCCCACGTCAGCGTTATTTGAGGCAATTTCAAAGCACCAAATAACTTCTCGTCTTGTCCAATTAAAGTTTTTCATTCAAATTTCTACTTTTCCTATATACATATATATATAGGAAAATTTTTTTTTATTGAAGAAATTTATTCATACATATATAATATATACATATATATATATATATTATATATATATTTGATAAAAAATGTATACTGAATAAACTATATATATATATATATATCTCTTGGCAACTGAAAATCGTATAAATTATATATATAGTTTATTCAGTATACATTTTTTCACCATTTATTCACTGTTTATCCATTGTTTACTCATTATTTACCCACTGTTTACTTATCAATCACTCATTATTTACTCATTGCTTATTCGCTATTTACCCCTTGTTCATTATTTATCCGTTATTTATTCATTAATTGCTCATTATTCACTCATTGTTTATTTATTGTTTATTCATTGTCTATCGTTCACCCGTCATTTATTTATTATTTATCCATTGTTTACTCATTATTTATTCCTTATTTATCCCTTGTCTATTCATTATTTATCCATTATTTATCCGTTATTTATTCATTGTTCGTTTAATGTTTGTTCATCATTCACTCCTTATTTACTCATTATTTTTTCATTCACTACATATCCGTTATATATTCAGTGTTTATCCATCGTTTACCCATTGTTTA